>BQNB010063525.1:0-31916 GCA_026074375.1 Tanacetum coccineum | reverse complement strand
CGAAGAAAACATTATAGATTTACAACAGACGTACCAGATGAATAGTTAAAACCATTTACGTTGACTTTGATGAGCTAACTGCGATGGCTTCTGAACACAGCAGTTTAGGACTCGCACTTCATGAAATGACTCCTGCAACAATCAGTTCAGGTGTCATGCCAAACCTTCATCCTTCAACACCATTTGTACCACCTTCGTGAACTGACTGGGATATGGTGTTTCAACCATTGTTCGATGAATTTCTTAATCCTTTACCTAGTGTTGATCATCCAGCTCCTGAAGTGTTTATTCTAATTAATGAAGTAATTACTCCAGTTCTTGCTGACTCAACCGATTCACCTTCATCAACTACAGTTGACCAAGATGCACCATCCCTAAGTAATTCTTAAACAACACCCAAAACCGAACCTCCCGTCATTCCGAACGATGTTGAAGAAGATAATCATGATATTGAAGTTGCACATATGTGTAATGATCCGTACTTTGGTGTTCCAATTCCAGAAATCCATTCTGATCAATCTTCATCATCAGATTCTATTCATACAATTGTGCACCATGATCACCAAATTTTTGAACACAATAGCAAATGGACTAAGGATCATCCACTTGAAAACATAATCGGTAAACTCGCTAGACCAGTTTCCACTCGGCTGCAATTACATGAGCAAGCTCTTTTCTGTTACTACGATGCTTTCCTCACTGCTGTTGAACCCAATACGTATAAAGATGATTTGACTCAAGCCTGTTGTATTGAAGCAATGCAAGAAGAACTTAATAAGTTTGAACGACTTGAAGTATGGGAGCTCGTACCCCGACCAGACAAAGTTATGGTGATTACTTTGAAGTGGATCTACAAAGTGAAACTAGACAAACTAGGAGGAATTTTGAAGAACAAAGCTCGACTAGTAGCCCGTGGTTACCGTCAAGAGGAGGGAATCGATTTTGAAGAGTCTTTTGCCCCAGTTTCAAGATTAGAGGCTATAAGGATTTTTCTCGCGTTTTCTGCTCATATGAACATGGTCGTATACCAAATGGATGTGAAGACTGCATTTTTAATGGTAATCTGCGGGAAGAGGTTTATGTTAGCCAACCGGATGGGTTTGTGGATAAAGATTACCCCAATCACGTGTATAAGCTAAAGAAAGCTCTTTATGGGTTGAAATAAGCTCTACGCGCGTGGTATGATATCTTGTCTTCGTTCTTTATATCCCAAGACTTCTCCAAAGGCTCAGTGGATCCTACATTGTTCATCCGCAAAGACGACAAGGAATTACTTCTGGTACAAATTTCTCCCTTCGAGCGAATAAGGCAAACATCATACGCTTAATCACATCATTATAGGCTCATTCCTTAATCGTTTTAAGGTCGAAGTTATCCTTTTAAAAAACTATTTATGATGAGCATGAGGATTTTTCATTTTCTACAAATGAAAGGGTTTCTCGCATTGAAACAGTTGAAGCAAATTAGTTTTGATCTCAAAATGATCGGCATTGATTTCGGGTAAAACAATAGCCTTTCCGTAACCCTCGGTGGGTGCATGGAGTAATTCCTCCATAGTTCGATCTGCCATCGCAAACTTTTGTTTGATGGGAATTGGTTCTTCTAAATTCAAGGTTCAAGAAACAACCGGAAGGGTTTGTTGTTGTTGACGACGCGTTTCGGTTACAGTCTTGCGAGCGAGTGCACATGCACTTAAAAAGAGAAATCAAAAAGAAAAAATCTAAAATTTAATGAAAAAAATTCTACACTAATTTTTTTGGTATTTTTTAAATTTATTATTACAAACAAATTTTTTACAACGGTTACAATGGGAAGAGACCTTAAACCAAAATAAGAACTATTCACGGGACGGTAGCTTTAAAAAGGCTTTTTAAGGAGAGCCGTATTTCGTAGAGAAACCATGGCAAGTGTTAAATCTTTGTTCAATCTTGGGAACTATATTCCAAGTTAACCGGAAATTGAAATGATAATACCTCGATTGAAGAGTATTATTTGTTGGTGTTCTTTTATCAACTTTGTTTATTTTTTTATTTTTTTAAGGACAATTTTTATTTTTTATTTTTTTGTTTTTTTTGTGTGATAGCTATACTAAAAAGAAAAGAAAAATATTTTTTTACTTTTTTATATTTTATGATTTTTTTTTGTATTTTTGAAACTTTTTTAACAAAAATGAAACTTTCGAGGACGAAAGGATCTTCAAATGTTATCTCTATTCTAGAACAATGCAAGTCAACCTTAATGAGCTCCACAGATTTTGCAAGTGTTTATCTTACCCTGCAATTATGAGATGATAATCATTTATTTATGATGCCAAACCTCTTCTTTTAATGTTTCTGTCAAGTGTTTCCCTACCCTCACAAACTCCAGTTTGAGATCTTACATGTGTGCCAATGTCGCGTTATGTGGGGAAATAATGACTCATTATGGTTATGATTGTTCACCACGTTCTCGTTTGTCTCATTATGCACAGGAGCCGGTGTTACAATCAACAACCTGTAATGATATTAGTTTCCACCAAACTTCTCAAAAGTTGCTTCTCAACAATATCTTTGTGTGCAAAATTGCGGGGTCCTCATGAAACTTTTCAATGTCAACCAATGACAGGAAGATGATTGTGAGCAAACTTCCTTTGCAATTATCCAAATTCTTCCTGGTTTTAACACAACCCACAACTTCCGCAAGATCCGTCGATCATCAATAATTTCTGCTAAGCCCTCGATAAAATACAAGAAAAGCTTGAAGAAATAAAACGAGATCGAAGAAAGAACATTAGAGGATATGAGTATTGAGGCCAATGAGGATGAGCAGCAATTGGTTGATTACAAAATAAAAGCTATCCACGAATGAGTTGGGTTATAAAAAGATTTCGAGTGCGAGAAGATTGATGAAGAATATGAGAGAGATTGTGAGATTAGAATTCGAAAACTTAAGCAAGATTTTAATGAATGGGGCAGCGAAGTTCGAAAAAAGGAGCAAGCTTACAATGAAGAAAGGTATTTTGCTGCCCGTCGTCACATGCTTTCTATTACTTTTGATGATGACGATGAGTATTCTATTCAAACTCAAGAATATCTCAAGAAATTTTCTTCTACAATTACTCCCGTCTTACCAATCGAGGAGCCCGATAACTCTCTAAGTATGGGGGACGAGCTTCTTGACACTACTCCTAGTATTGAGAACCTTGTCCCAATCCCAAGTGAGTTCGAGGGTATTTCCGACGATACGAGTGATGTGCCTACTTGTGATAATAATCGTGTGGAATCTTTGATTAACCGTGATACTTCAATTGTTTATTCTTCTAAGATCGACCCTATTCTTGAGGAGTTCGCCGGTGAACTTGCTCATATTGCTCCAATTCTACCGGGAATTGTTGAAGCCGATTTAGATCCAAATGATGATATTTCAAGTGATGACGATTCTTATGAGAACATCGAGTACGTTGAAGCATCACCCCTCAATTTGGAGTACGATAGATTAGAGGAGGAGAATGAAGATCAAGAAGAGAAAGAGTTTGACTTAGAAGATATTTTTCAAATCCGAGACGTTATTCTTCGTGAGAAATTATTAAATGTCCATCGTCTTATTACTAATATCGAATCTTTGAAAAACAACCCTACTCCTGATTTTGTGTTCAAGTCTCCCTCTTCAATTCCTATTTCCGTCACGGATAGTGATTCGTTCTTTGAGGAGTCCGATACTTCTTTTTCTCATTCAGATAACTCTTTACCTGAATTCGAGACTTTCAGCGATCATACGGAAGGGACGAGAAGTGGCAGTACCACTACTCATGCTAATAACTCTCTTCCCGAGTATGATTCGTTCCTTTTTGAGATTGAGCCCGATCAAGGAAGGTTGATTAGCATTGATGTTTCTGATAATTCAAATAACACTCTTTTGGAACTTCTCGAGTTTGAATCATTTCATTTTGATCCATCATTTCCTCGTCCTCCTCCGGAACCACCGATGCTAGAATTGCTTAATATTTGACGCCCGATGTCCCTGTGAGATGTTGATTATACAATTTGATGAGCGTAACGACGCGCATATTTTTTGATCCAGGGGGAGGTAAGATTATTTTTCTCCAAAATGTTAAAGATGACGATTCCTTCACATTTGTCATTCGGACTTTTCTCCCATTTCTCACTCCCCCATCCCTCGACACGGCCTCCCTGTATCTTGCTCTACGAGAGGTGAAGACACCATCTTTGAGGGGGTGGGGGGGGGGCCCCCTGGCATCGTCACCTTTTCCATTTTATTATCTAGAAGCCGGTGGCTTTTTTAATGGCAAGTTTTCTTTGTTTCTACGTGTTGCTTCCTCAAGGACGAATGAATTCAGGGATCGAGTCGAGCATGCGACTCGGTGAACAAAAACAAGCCGCTACGTGGGAGTTCACCCCATGCTTATCCATTTTCTTTCTTCTTTCTATTTTCTAACAAATGTGTTGTGTTGTGAAGAGGCTTGATTGTGTAAGTTTCAACACACGTAAAATATTATATAAGTAAAATATCTAAGAGCAATTAAGAAAATTACCAAGTCACCCTTGGAAAAATTCACTCTAGAGATTCTGCACAACAAACCTCCCGACCTATCGTATCTTTATGTGTTTGGTGTACTATGCTACCCAACGAATGATAGCGAGAACTTAGGCAAGTTACAACCAAAGGACGATATAGGTATTTTCATTGGCTATGCACCCACAAAGAAAGCATTCCGGATTTACAATAGATGTACCAGACGAATAATTGAAACCATTCATGTTGACTTTGATGAGCTGACTGCAATGGCTTCTGAACACAGCAGTTCAGGACCCGTACTTCATGAAATGACTCCTGCAACAATCAGTTCAGGACTCGTGCCAAACCCCCATCCTTTAACACCGTTTGTACCACCTTCGCAAACTGACTGGGATATGCTGTTTCAACTATTGTTCGATGAATTTCTCAATCCTTCACCTAGTGTTGATCATCCAGCTCTTGAAGTTGTTGCTCCTGAAGTAATTGCTCTAGTTCTTGCTGACTCAACCGGTTCACCTTCATCAACTACATTTGACCAAGATGCACCATCTCTAAGTAACTCTCAAACAACACCCAAAACCGAACCTCTTGTCATTCCGAACGATGTTGAGGAAGATAATCATGATATTGAAGTTGCACATATGGGTAATGATCCGTACTTTGGTGTTCTAATTCCAGAAATCCCTTCTGATCAATCTTCATCATCGGGTTCTATTCATACAATTGTACACCCTGATCACCAAATTTCTGAACACAATAGCAAATGGACTAAAGATCATCCACTTGAAAACATAATCGATGAACTCGTTAGACCAGTTTCCACTCGACTACAATTACATGAGCAATATCTTTTCTGTTACTATGATGCTTTCCTCACTGCTGTTGAACCCAAGACGTATAAAGATGCTTTGACTCAAGCCTGTTGGATTGAAGCAATGCAAGAAGAACTTAATGAGTTCGAACGACTTGAAGTATGGGAGCTCGTACCCCGACCAGACAAAGTTATGGTGATTACTTTGAAGTGGATCTACAAAGTGAAACTAGACGAACTAGGAGGAATTTTGAAGAACAAAGCTCGATTAGTAGCCCGTGGTTACCGTCAAGAGGAGGGAATCAATTTTGAAGAGTCTTTTGCTTCGGTTGCGAGATTAGAGGCTATACGGATTTTTCTCGCGTTTGCTGCTCATATGAACATGGTCGTATACCAAATGGATGTGAAGACTGCGTTTCTGAATGGTAATCTGCGGGAAGAGGTTTATGTTAGCCAGCCGGATGGGTTCGTGGATAAAGATAACCCCAATCACGTGTATAAGCTAAAGAAAGCTCTTTATGGGTTGAAACAAGCTCCACGCGCGTGGTATGATATGTTGTCTTCGTTCTTGATATCCCAAGACTTCTCCAAAGGCTCAGTGGATCCTACATTGTTCATCCGCAGAGACGGCAAGGAATTACTTCTGGTACAAATTTATGTCGATGATATTATCTTTGCTGCATCTACACCTGAACTTTGTGATCTATTTTCTAAAATCATGTGTTCAAAATTTAAGATGTCAATGATGGGCAAAATCTCATTTTTCTTAGGATTACAGATTTCTCAAAGTCCCAGAGGCATCTTTATTAACCAGTCAAAATATGCCCTTGAATCTTTAAAGAAATACGGTTTTGACTCTTGTGACCCAGTGGATACTCCAATGGTGGAGAAATCCAAACTGGATGAGGATAAAGAAGGGAAAGCCGTAGATCCGTCACACTATCGTGGTATGATTGGCACCCTCCTTTATCTTACAGCCAGTAGACCTGACCTACAATTTGCTATATGCATGTGTGCCCGGTATCAGGCTCGGCCTACCGAAAAGCACTTAAATGCGGTAAAAAGGATCTTTCGGTATCTAAAAGGAACCGTACATCGGGGTCTATGGTATCCGAAGGATTCTTCGATTGCTCTAACAGCATTTGCAGATGCGGATCATGCTGGTTGTCAAGATACACGCCGTAGCACTTCTGGTAGTATGCAACTTTTGGGTGATAGACTTGTTAGCTGGTCGTCTAAAAGGCAGAAAAGCGCTGCGATATCCAGTATGGAAGCTGAATATATTGCTTTGTTCGGCTGTTGTGCTCAAATCCTTTGGATGAGATCACAGCTTACCGACTATGGCTTTGGATTCAATAAAATTCCAATGTACTGTGATAACAAAAGCGTTATTGCCTTATGCTGCAACAACGTTCAACATTCCAGATCCAAGCATATAGACATCAGATTTCACTTTATCAAGGAGCATGTTGAGAATGGGGTGATCGAACTTTACTTTGTCAATACGGAGTATCAATTGGCAGACATCTTCACTAAAGCTCTTGGCCGAAATAGAATTGAATTTCTGATCAACAAGCTGGGAATGTGAAGTTTTACGCCGGAGACTCTGAAACAACTGGCAGAAGAAGCTGAAGAATAGTGGTGGTACCTATTCTTATATCCTCTGTATAATATGTATATATAAAATCACAAAAACACAAAAAGATTTTTCTCTTCTTATAAAATTTTGTAAAACAAAATATAAAATTAAAAAATCAAAAAAATATAAAAATATGGATCTCTGGCATGTCTTCTAAAAATCGATAACATTTACGGCCTTAGAAATGTCATTTAATAATGATACGAGGTTGTAAATGAAGTTCGAGCAGGAGTTCAAAAGCTTTTAAAACATGCCAAAAACGGTTTGCTATTATTTCGGATAGCAACCCGGTTATCATCTTAAAGGCAAGTATTTTAAAAAGAAAACTTGACCTCTCAATGGGAATTTATTCTCGGGCATGGTCTACTTTATGACCATGCAAAGGCCGTCAAAAAGAAAACTTGACCTCTCAACGGGAATTTATTCTCGGGCATGGTCTACTTTATGACCATGCAAAGGCTTGTGATTACTTTGCATCACAACCCGTGCTTTCTATATTCCATAAGTGTACGTGTCAGTGCGCTTATGTGTCAAAATAAGAGAAATCTTATTTTTATTGGTAAAAAGTTGTCTTCATAATGAATTAGTGTTTTCAGTAATCACAAAAAGATTTTCAAAGACAATTCGACCACTCAAACAATGACAACAACTCTTTAAATAGAAAACGGGTCATTATTTGAGGGGGAGAAATCGTCATCAAATAATCTTTTAAAACGGTCTTTCAAAATAAGTCACGGAATTAACGGATAAAGTTTTTAATAATGACGGATCATAATTTAAGGGGAGTTAATGGATTTTAACTACACAAGCTTTAGATGTCATGTGTTTAAAACTTTATGGACTTATTTGCAATTTGAGACTTAGTGAATTCAGGCTTTAAACTACAGACGATCAATATTGCCAACACCTCATAGTTTGTAAAAGACTTAGGAATGCTTGGAAATACTTTCATAGTTTTAAATGCCTTGAAGTTGACTCTCACGGAATAGATTTAAGCTTAATAATTCTTCAAACACGATCTCGAATATGTATGCGTATAAGGTTTTGTTGATTCCGACGTGTCAAAACCAGCAAGGGGGAAGGAGTAGATGTATATTTGATAGTGTCTTTGGCCTTCTTTTGAGGTTAGCTTCTTTTGTATTTTGAGGTTAGCTTCTTTTGATTTTAGGCTGTTTTGAAACTTTCAGGTGCACTATGTCAATCACATGGTGGAAGAGACATCTCGTCATTAGCCAGTATGCATCATTTGAGTCCCTAGGGGGAAGTGTTAGGAGTATAATTATTTAAAACGTGAGAAAAGTTCTTTCTGATTCAATAAAGGCTTCCTTAAACGGTTAATCACTAAGCTTATTCTTAAAATGAGTAGAAATATTTGATAAAAGAGGTACACATAGGTATGATGATTTCTTTAAATAGTCAGTATCCTGCAGGAAGAAATGTCTACATTTGGGACTTAGTTGACTTAGGTGTTATCATTTCAACTACTTAGAGGGAATAATTGTGACATCCGGGACTTAGTTGACTTTGGTGTTACAATTTATATCATCACTATCATGTAAGGAGAAATACGGACATCCGGGACTTAATTGACTTTGGTGTTGCGGTTTCGAGTTATTTGTGTACTTCAGATATCTGGGCTTTATACATCAAGACTGCTTGATGCGGCTTGCAAGAAAGTATTAAATCTACTCAAGAAAGGATTGCTGGTTTTATGGGGGAAAGTCTAAGACAAAAACATCAACATCCGACATCACCAACCACACAAGCTCAAGTTACATATGTATCTGAATCTGTTTCATACTCAAAGTTTGACGCAAAGGACCTTTCGTTAACTTGGAAAAGAAAAGTTGAAGCAATACTGAAGAGTGCTTGGACAGAGAAAGATCAGATTGACAATTTCTTGAAAGAAAGAAGGTTAATGAGGAGCTTAGAAAGTTCGTTGGTGGGAGATTGTACGAAGGAGACCTACGGCTGCGACAAAAGAACCATATGATTCATATATAAGTTCTATCATTAGTGTCAACCTCGTACATAATAATCTTGTGAATATATGTAGTGTAGACTTATGGTGATAATAAGGAGTGCTCGAGTATAAAATTTTCAAGAATTTCTTAGTAAATTCAAAATTTTCAAATTATTGTACTCAGCACTGTCTTACATATCCCTCATAATTTGAGGGGGAGCATTAAAATGTTCCTATAAGTTATTCTGTAACATTTTGTCCCCGGACGTTTAATCAATTGATATCCAAAATATCAAGGGATTAACATTTTGGATAAGGGGAGAAAATGTGATTAAACTGAATCTAACTTGTATCGAAATGTGATCATATAAAAATGGGACTCGTACACTCTTACACTTAGATGTACTTCGAATTACGATGCACATGTTACGCGGGAACTTTTTGTGATAATGAAAAACTCTCAAAGTTGTAAAATCTTTTTGATTTTATATCAAAACTTGATTGAATTTTCAATGGCTCGTTTTGAAGGATTGTGATGGATACCAAAAGACGGGCCCATGTTCTTAAATTTATGGTGATATAAGGTGGTAAGGACATAGGTATTCAAATCATGATCCAGCAGAAACCGGAGGGATTACCCAGGGATATCACTAGTTAGTGTAGAAGTCCTTAGTATGATAAAAAGGAGAAAAGTGAGAAAAGGGAATAATGCCGACTGAGATGGAGCTAACACTGGAACAAACCCAACAAGGTGTTAGTTATGAAGTCTCGGTAAGCATTGAAGGGGTTGAAGAATGAAAAAGAAATGTAAGGATAAAGGGTGTAAAGAAAGAAGCCCTCCATACACTTAGGCAAATAAACCGGGGTTAATACATAAAACTTCGGAAACACTTAGGTGTTTGTTCTAAACAAGGAAGACTTTGTCATTGGACCCTGTGACGCTATGCACCAACCCTCCTAGCCATCAAAGGTTCTCAAAAGACTCTTGTTTTCATTTCACACGGAGATTACAAGCCCTTTTCTATCAACTCTTTTCCTCCCGAGTTTGTGTTGATATTGAAAAGGTGGCAGCTGCTCCTGCTCCGATCACTTTAAATAAAGGGCACTATTGAGTCTAGTAGCAAACAGAGATCATCCATATATCTCATTAGGATACTTGTCAAATCTGCTTGCTATTAGTCACACAATGTGAATTACAGATATATATTAAGAGTCCTACGCATTAACTGGTGTATTTTTCTAAGAAATCTGAAGTGATACTTAAGTATTCACAGTGAAGATGGAAATCCTACTTGAGCCACATCAAACAAGGCTCTTGTAGGTGGACTCTTGTGCCGATTCTACTACGGATGAAACTTTGTGGCAATGGGAAAGAACCGATGGTGCAGATTCTATATGAATCAAACTTGTTCCAGGATATGATTGTGACGTTTGATGATGAAAATTTTTGAAATGATTTACACTCTCAATGTCTCACAAAATCACTTTAGCATGTGACACGTTGATTGATTTTCAAAATCGGATTTTTTAGATCAATCGTGGTGAGATAGTAACTCACTGGTTCACTCTTATCGTGCTGTCCTTTGTCTGTTTGGACGTTCGATAATGAGAACATGCTGAGTTTGATGAATCTAATGCAAATGTGTTAGAAAGATTTTATACTTCAGCTGGAAATCCTGTCGAGGAGATTCTTCTTAAAATTGAGTCTACCTGATCATAGGTCGATCCTTACGGATTCGAAGGTTACTCCAACCAAACACGGACGAATGACAAAGCCATATTCGTCCCCCCGCTTTATTGCTAACTGTTTTAATGCAGGATACTTAAAGATGGTGGTGAAGGTACCTGATTCTAGCTGACTCACAAGATTCATAGCCACATGCTCATACCAGACCGACAAACATAAAGACATCATGAAAGCTCAAGTACATGTTTCAAGACTTCTGCTACTCTGATACCGAACGTCTTTCTCGAAGTGACGAAGTGTTAAAGTTAAAGAATTTCAAGAAAGATGCAACATTAAAGATTTCCAAGTCAACAAATCAAGAATGGTATGAGCATGTCGGTCCAGAAGTCACAAGTTACACAAGATGGCAAGATTCATTAAGATAGTGACGAGATTACGCTTGGTTGATGATCTCAAGATGCTCAAGATCACATTCTATCATACAAATCAAGATAAAGGAATTAGCTCTATCCCAAAGTCAATGATCACTACAACCATAATCCAAGGGAAAAGTAGAAATGAAGTTTACGAGCTGAAGACTAAAGATGTGTTTGGAATTACCTGATTTGGATGATTACAAAACCATAAACGAAATGAGAAAGAAGAACAAGATATTGCTAAAGAAGGAAACAAGATCAAGATTAATGTTGATGAATATCAAACAATATGTTGAAGATATAGATTATGATCAAACCATTAATGTGATTAGTCAAACATTAATGTGATGATTAAGTCAATTAATTAGTTTACTAATTGTATTTTGTTTTTCTTTGAAATAATAAGGACCCATTCATGTAATGTTAGTAAAATAAAGGCCTTTTTTGTTAGGTAAGCTAGGGTTTCTTGTAACCTCCCTCTATTATATAAAGAGGGTAGGCGTCTAGGTTACAGGTATCCATTTTTTTAGTAGACTTCTCCAATGAGAGTCTAGACACGCATAGAGCGTGTGTAATAGTAGTAGTAGTTTCTTTATCATGTTTGAATAAAGAAAACCTTATTAGTAATGTTGATTGTGTTCTTCATATTCCGCTGCATATTTTCAATCAATGTTATCATACCCTAGTTGAGTCCAGATCTTGGATTCTACAATTGGTATCAGAGCCTCGTGGCTCTTGATCTAGGGTTTATAAGGTTTTCCTACCTATGTATTTATTTTTTCTGTAATTTTTTATCTTATAAACACATTATTTTGGGTCCACAGGACGCCCTTGGATCTTGAACAATGAGGATGTGTATGGTTCATTTTGGAGGTTCAGTTTATGCTATAATTCTTGATTGGAAAAGTTACACGCTCCTTTACAAATATTTGGTCGGAGTATGATACGATACAGCCCTTGACATTGGATCTAGGATAATGGTCGTTTGATGCTGACGGAGTCTCATTGAGACTATCGGCCATAGTATGTGATCGCCATGTAAGATTGTCTAAAAGAATTATACAAGACATTTTATTACATGATTGTATATACGGCATGTCCTTTTTTCGCACTGAAGGAAAGATTTGTCTATGCTACTGAGTTCAAGATTCATGGAGATGGTGAGTATACTTTTTAGGGGAACTTATTGTTGATCTACTTAACCATCTACATGCATCACTTGAGGGGAAGCGTTTACGAGTTGCACAAGACCCCTATTAGATGATTACAAAAAGGGGAAGAAGATTTTTGTTGTGCAGCTTATTATTGTGATGACATGTTCTACCATTGTTTCTTCATGCAGATTGTTTTGTAATATCAAATAGGGGAAGATTGTTAGGAATTACAGATTTGCATTGATTACAAAAACCCATAAACAGAAATGAAGAAAGAAGAAACAAGATATGCTAAAGAAAGGAAACAGATCAAGATTAATGTTGATTGAAATCAACATTAATGTTGAGAGATAGTTTTAGTAAACATTATGTGATTTAGTCAAACATTAATGTGTTTGATTAATGTCAATTAATTAGTTTCCTAATTGTATTTGTTTTCTCTTGAAATAATAAGACCCATTATGTAATAGTAGGTAGCTTTGTTAGTAAGCTAGGGTTTCTTGTAACCTCCCTCTATTATATAAAGAGGGTAGGCGTCTAGGTTACAGGTATCCATTTAATAGTAGACTTCTCCAATGAGAGTCTAGACACGCATAGAGCGTGTGTAATAGTAGTAGTAGTTTCTTTATCATGTTTGAATAAAGAAAACCTTATTAGTAATGTTGATTGTGTTCTTCATATTCCGCTGCATATTTTCAATCAATGTTATCATACCCTAGTTGAGTCCAGATCTTGGATTCTACAAGATGTAGCATAGTATGCTAGGTTTAAAATTTTGTAAAATGGAGTGACCTCCCTTAGGGGGAGATTGTTGGAAACAAGAAAAGTATCGGTCACTTCCAAGTTGTAATAGTCTTAGCCCGTAGTTTAACATATGATACGCTTAGTAAGCTAATATGGCCAAAGGCCCATGGAAGCTTTAGTAAAGCCCATGGCCGGCCTATGTATGTAGTATATATACCATCTCCATGTCTTGGAGAGGGTGGTTGGTTGTTTCACTTCTCATTTTCACACACATAATTATATTATCATCTTTCTCTCTTTAGAAACTTTCCAACCCACTTCTATCTCTAATTCTTGCATAACATCAAAGATTTCTAGTATTCTTCAATTACACTATCTAGTGGAATATCGCTGGGTAGATCCCTCCAGTTCTGGTTGGATCATGGGAATGGATCCTAAATTTAACCCACCTTATCATCTCCTATTACAGTAATTAAAATGGTGTCTTATCGTATTTCCTACATTTCAGCCATCACGTAACCGTTTGCTCCCCTTCATATGTTCATCGTTAATCGAAAAATATGTTTAACCATATATGGGTTAGAGTACACTTGAGATCTTGAAAATCACATTTTTAGCCATATATTTTAATCACTTTTTCTCCCCTTATCCAAAAATATTTTAAACCCTTGATATTTTGGATATCAATTGATTCAAATATAACTACTTTCGGGGAAAAAATGTCCAATTATTAACAAGCCGTATTAGGAACATTTTTAATGCTCCCCCTCAAATTATGAGGGTATTATATGGTGTTTGAGTATGTTAATTTGAAAAAATTTGAATTTACTAAGAAATTCTTGAAAATTCATACTCAAACACTATATATGCCTAATTTTTAAGTCTACACTACACATTGATATATTCACAAGATTATGATGTACGAGGTTTGACCTGAATGATGAGAACATCATATGATAGAATCATATGGTTCTTTGTAGCAGCCGTAGGTCTTCCCCGTAGTCTCTCTTAAGAAGTTGTCTTAGCTTCCTTCTAAATCAGCAATCCTTTCTTGAGTAGATTCAAAGCAGATGTGCAAGCCGCATCAAGCAGTCTTGATGTATAAAGCCCAAATATCCGAAGTACACAATTAATTCGAAACCATAACACCAAAGTCAATTAAGTCCCGGATGTCCGAATTTCTCCTTACATGATAGTGATGATATAAATTGAAACACCAAAGTCAACTAAGTCCCGGATGTCACAATTATTCCCTCTAAGTAGTCGAAATGAAAACACCTAAGTCAACTAAGTCCCAAATGTATTCATTTCTTTCTGTAGAATACTGACTAACTTAAGGAATCATCATACTTATCAAACCTATGTGTACCTCTTTTGTCAACTAATTCTACTCTCTTTAAAAAAAATAAGCTTAGTGATTAACCGTTTGAGAAAGCATTTCTTGAATCAGTAACCAATCTTCTCACGTTTAGAATAAATCTTCTTACAACACTTCCTCTGGTACTCATTGTGCATACTAGAAATAACATGATAGATCTTCCCCGCTGGTGGATGAAATAGTGTCACCCGGAAAGTCACAATTTGTAAACACTGATTTTCTTTGCGGTTATGACATTTGTCTTCCCGAAATGACCTTAAAATGAGAATAGGGTTATGACTTCTATAGTGTATCCATTATTATTGCTTGTTTAGCTATTCCTTCCCCCTTGCTGGTTGTGATACCTCAAAATCAGCAAAACTTAGTAAGCAAATATACTAGAAGATAGTGTTCAAAGAATTGATAAGCTTAATAATTATCCTGTGAGAATCAACTGAGTCTAAAATTGCAAATAAGTCCCTGAAGTTTGAAATAAATGACATCTAAAGCTCTTATAGTTAATATAAATTAACTCCCTTTGAAATTGTGATCCGTCATTATCAAAAACTTTATCTGGTTATTCTGTGACTTATTTTGAAAGACCGTTTTAAAAAAGTATTTGATGACACATTCTCCCTCTCAAATAATGACCCGTTTTCTATTTAAAGAGTTGTTGTCATTGTTTGAATGGTTGAATTGTCTTTGAAAATCTTTTTGTGATTACTGAAAACACTGATGCATTGTGAAGACAACTTTTTACCAATAAAAATAAGATTTCTCTTATTGTGACACATAAGCGCACTGACACGTACACTTATGGAATAAAGGAAGCACGTGTTGTGTTACAAAGTAAACACAAGCCTTTGCATGGTCATAAAGTAGACCATGCCCGAGAATAAATTTCTGTTATGAGGTCAAGTTTTCTTTTTAAAATACTTGCCTTTAAGATGATGACCGGGTTGCTATCTGAAATAATAGCAAGCCATTTTTGGCATGTTTTGAAATTTTTTGAACTTTTGCTCGAACTTCATTTACAGCCTCGTATCATTATTAAATGACATTTCTAAGACCGTAAATGTTATCGATTTTCAGAAGACATGCCATTATTACCTCTTTTTATATTTTTCTCATTTTTTAATTTTTTTCTTTGGTTTTAAATATTTTATATTTTGTATTTTATTTTTATAAAAGTTTTCTGAAAACCAAAAATCTTTTTGGTTTTTTTGGTTTTTTTGGTTTTGAATATATACATATGATACACAGGATATCAGAATAGGTACCACCACTATTCTTCAGCTTCATCTGCCAACTGTTTTAGTGTCTCAGACGTAAAACTTCGCATTCCCAGCTTGTTGATTAGAAATTCAATTCTTTCTCGGCATAGGGCTTTAGTGAAGATATCCGCTAGTTGATACTCCGTGTTGACAAAGTAAAGCTCTACTACTCCATTCTCTACTTGCTCTTTGATGAAGTGAAATCTAATTTCTATATGCTTTGATCGAGAATGTTGAACATTGTTGCAACATAAGGCAATAGTGCTTTTGTTATCACTATATATTGGAATTTTATTGAATCCAAGACCATAGTCGGTAAGCTGTGATCTCATCCAAAGGACTTAAGCACAACAGCCGAACAAGGCTATATATTTAGATTTTGTACTGGATATCGCAACGCTTTTACGCCTTTTTGATGACCAGCTAACAAGTCTGTCTCCCAATAATTGCATACTTCCAGATGTACTTCGTCTAGTATCTTGGCAACCCGCATGATCAGCGTCTGCATAAGCTGTTAGAGCAATAAAAGAATCCTTTGGATACCAGAGTCCCCTATTAACGGTTCCTCTTAGGTATTTAAAGATTCTTTTTACAGCATGTAAGTGCTTTTCGGTAGGCTTTGCCTGATACCGGGCACACATGCATACAACAAATGTAAGGTCTGGTCTACTGGCTGTGAGATACATAAAGTGCCAATCATTCCACGATAGTGTGTAGGATCAACGGCTTTACCTTGTGTATATTCATCCAGTTTGGATTTCTCCACCATGAGAGTATCCACGGGGTCACTAGATTCCATACCATATTTTTTTCAATGATTCTAGAGCATATTTAGACTGGTTTATAAAGATGCCTCTGGGACTTTGTGAAATTTGTAGTCTTAGAAAAAAATGATATTTTGCCCATCATCGACATCTTAAACTTTGAACACATTATTTTAGAAAATTGGTCACATAGTTCAGGTGTAGTAGACGCAAAAATTATATCATCAACATAGATTTGTACTAGGAGAATATCTTTGCCTTGTATTTTGATGAACAATGTGGGATCCACGGTTCCTTTAGAGAATTCCTGAGAGAGTAGAAACTTCGACAATAGATCGTACCATGCGCGAGGATCTTGTTTCAACCCATAGAGAGCCTTCTTAAGCTTATACACATGATTCGGATTGTCTTGATCCACAAACCCGTCCGATTGGCTGACATAAACTTCTTCTCGCAGAATTCCATTCAATAATGTCGTCTTGACATCCATTTGGTAGACGATCATATTCATATGAGCAGCATATGCGAGGAAAATTCGAATAGCATCAAGTGTAGCCACTAGATCAAAGGATTCCTAAAAATTAATTCTCTCTTCTTGACGGTAACCACGAGCAACCAAACGAGCCTTGTTCATTAGAATTCCTCCTAATTCATCAAGTTTCACCTTGTAGATCCATTTTAAAGTAATAACCATCACTTTATTTGGACGAGGACACTTATCTACTTCCATCAATAGAGCAATGACTTTAGGGCTGGGTGATCAACACTTGCTGGAGGGTGAGTAATTCATCCAAACAAGCGTGGGTTGAAACAAAATATCCCAATTAGTTCTTGAAGGTAGTACAAATAGTGTTAAAGGAGGAGGGTTTGGCACGAGTCCTGATCTGATTGTTACAGGAGTCATTTCATGAAGTGCGGGTCCTGAACTGCTGTGTTTAGAAGCCATTGCTGTCAGCTCATCAAAATCTACATGAATTGTTTCAATGATTCGTTTAGTACGTCTGTTGTAAATTTAAAATGCTTTCTTTGTGGGTGCATAGCCAATAAAAATAGAAATATCAGTTTTCGGTTGTAACTTTCCCAAATTCTCGCTATTATTTGTCGGATAACAAAGTGCACCAAATACATGAAAGAATGATAAGTTTAGAAGTTTGTCATGTAAATGCTCATATGGTGTTTTGTCATGACAAAGACGTATGATGGAACGATTTTGGTGAAACATATGCGTTGCTAACTGCTTCTGCCCATGCACACAGCAGAACACAGATGGTCCATTTCAAATTTTTAGCTTAGAAGACCTCAAACAAGACCGGTCTAGCTGATGGTGATTGTACCAAAGTTTCAAAATGAATAACTGTCCGGTGCCATAACCATTCTTAGTCTTTGAAGCTTGGTGACAAGAGACATCATAGTTATAGGACGTCATCATATCTCTAGAGACAGTGTAAATACATAATGTTTTGCCTCGAGATCCAGTCAAAAGATCAACACCTTCTAGATTACGAATGAAGCAGGTGTGTTGACGAAAAGCAACTTCAAGGTTCGAATTACATAATTGCCCAATGGAGAATAAGTTGTGTCCAAGTCCTTCCACGTAGTAAACCCTTGAAATCGTAATATTCCTAATCTGATAATCACCATATCCCAATATCTTTTATAACACCCTGTGTTTTCAAGTCATTGACGACGTCGATAATCTACTATTTATTTTAATGTCGTACGCGTTTGTTTGTAATTTCATGTATTAAGTAAAAATCGCGTAAGCTAAAAATTAGCGTTTAATGTAAACGGGCATCAATCAATTAAGCGTTTACATCAATCAAGTGTTGAATAATTATTTTGAGAATAATTATTGTCATTGTTCATTCATTTTTATTAGATACGTAAAGTGTATACATTTCGCGATAAATTGCGTTTAGGCATACCCGGAACCACAAAAACTTTTCTACGCTTCAACAAATACCCACATTTATACCCAATACATAAAAAGTTACAAAAATATATCATATATAACATATATATGCCGAAATTAGTGCAATCTATACAAGGTTATATAAGAAAAATCTTACAACTTGGTCAATGTACATCCATCTTGCATTTAAACCTAGTCATTCTTTGTTCCTTTGACCAACATCCTTCCTTAAGACCCTCCTCATGTTGTTGAACACTATTGCAATCTTTTTTGACCAAGGACTTGCTATATATGCATGCTAATTAGGTATAGGAACTTATACATGCATAACATTTAACTAGAAAATCAAACAAACTCTTCTTTTGGCTCTCTTTGAGCTCACGGCTCAAACACCCCCTATAAACAATCCATACAAAATTTTATTCAACCTATACCCTTCTATACACATCCATTACAAGTCATTCTAAGGTGTTTCCAACTATTGAATCACCATTTGCATGTAATAATCAAGAAAAGGAAGCTAGGGATTTTATTGAAGAAAACAAGGGTTTTCTTTTACAAGCTTTTGGATTTCCTATCTAAAACACAGGGGTTTAGATTACTTTGTCATCATAACATCATACACCATAAGTCTATCTAAACCCTTTATGTTCTTTCAATGTTCTTTTATGCATATAGTTAGTTTCTATTGTAGCTGAATCACATGTAGAATTTTTACACATATAAATGGAGTTTTACTGTAATGATTATTTTGCAAACTATTATAAATAATGTTTGAATATTGTTTAATAATTATAGATAAAAGAGATGAAAAGTATGTAACATATTAATTCGTGTAAAAATGATGTAACTACAAAATAGTAAGGTATAACAAGCAAGGTTAAAAAAGATTCAACAAGGTCCACTCAAAGATTCTGTCTAAATTTCGTATATTATAACACTTTTATTTTATAATTTTATAAAGTAGTATGAATTCACGACGATTCCAAAAAGTAAGAAACTTGTCCAACGGATTTATAACGAAAAAGTTAGAGCGAAAACTGAGGTACATATTCGAGTATAAAAATCCAGCATATGTTAAGGTTAGTGTTTCTGTCAGGATTTTAAGATGAATTTGCGCCACTTTCGAGTCCGTTTCGCCTTTCGGGGCGGGGGGGGGGGGGGGGGGGGGGGGGGGGGGAAACATGAAAGTCGTTCGGAAGGTCCATTTTTACTTCCCCGCGTGTTTTCTTTAAGTCTAAAAGCGAGTGATAACAGTCGTAAGGCGGGGCAAAATCCTGGCTTTTGGTTAATAAATACACTGCATCAGATCTGATGCGAGTGCTTTTTCCGCCCATATCGATCGAGTTTCGGGTCTCGACAGAAACGAAAAGCAACTATAACTACGCAAGAGTAACTAATATACTATATACCCAGAGTAATAACTATTAACTTCCAGGAAGGTTAATCTACAACACTTACCAGTCGTAACTAATACTTAAAACGCGAAAGTTACGCTAGTTTTACTACAACGGTAATTATAAACGTTTTAACTTATTAAACACAATTTTACCAAAACAATTAGATGGTGATTGAACAATATAGAATTATATGTGGTTATCAAAGTACTATATTACTAGGGAGTTTCATAATGAGGCCTCTTCGGGGTGGCGTATCGACGAGTTGCTGGATTTACGATTTAAAGTGTCCTAGCTCCTCATACGTTCACTACAGGACCTCTTAATTATGATAGCCTGAACGATAGTATGATATGACTAACATAGACATGTATATGATGTTAGTTAATCGAAGTACATGGTACTTATACGACCTTAAAATAAATAGGTTGCATCTGACGATTTGCGTGACGCTTTATCTGCGATATTTGGATTATCTGAACTCAAGGTGAGTTCATAGCCCCACATTTTTACGATTTCAATGATTTATAACTATGGGGTGGAAACATGCTTTGTTTTATAAATTGGACGCAAGTGGATATTTTATATTGATTACATGTTTGCCTAAGTAGCGATAACCCAAGTTGAGCCCCTTATCATGAACTGTCAATTGCATAGATGTAGTTGTTAATTACATTATGTGAGCGCAAATGTTATGAATAGATCTATTTGGGGAAACGACCTCCCTGTTCGGGTGACTAGCTATCACCGGGAACGAACGTATAGCATGTCGAATTTGGGGATGTTTTCGGGTTGAACATCTAATCGGGCAGAAATTGCAATATATATTATTATTGCAAGAAAGATCGTCGAGCTTCAGTGTCATGAGCTTAGGAAAATGTAATCTGGTTTTGTGATGTCTGCATGTGTTGCATTATCACGGGGAAAGTCTTGCGGTCCTGCATATTATGATTTATCAAACCTATGAATTCACCAACATTATTGTTGACGTTTTAAAGCAATGTTTTTCAGGAGATCAGTAAGCATAAGGTGCCAAGGATACATTGGTGATTTTGTTTTGGGAAGTCATGCTAAAGATATGGTTGTATTATGTTTTGGGAAACTCATGTGTTGTGAACCAGTATCTTTGTAATAATAATAAGGAACAAGTTAAAGCTTCGGGCTATTTGTATCAAATATTTGTTAAATCCAATGTATCAGTTTTAAAACGACTTTTTGGTCGTTCTATATATATCTTGTGTTATTGATCTATGAAGTAACACGCCCCGGACCCTTATTCCGCTGCGACCCAATTTGGGGGTGTTACAGATTGGTATCAAGAGCCAAGGTTATAGAGAACCAGGTCAAATGTTTTTGCTGGACTATAACCCTCTCATGTGCAAGTTATTTTTAACTTATTTGACTTGAAACGAAAAGATATATATTATTTCCTATGTGACTTATAAAAACGAAACGTCTAAATCACGTTTTCATCGATACGGACTCTGATTTTTTTAATGCAATTTTGATGAATAACGATATTCCGGACAACTTTTTTGTTTTGTCCGAGACCGAAGGAAAACAGTAGAAAGTGACTGAAAAGCGCCTCGCAAGATTATAGAAAAACAAAAAAATAATTAAATTTATATTTAATTATAGTTTTTTATTAAATAAAAAATATTAATAAATTAGGAATCATTTTATGCAGTGACGTTTGTTGATGATGCAAATATTCGGTAGTAAAAGATTCATTTTTCATACAGGTTTATCAGAAATATACACATTAATAATAAACGTTTTTTTTAAATAAATATTTATAAAACGTTTATGAAAATTTGATCGATAGTGAATACTCGTTTTTTATAGGGAAAAATTATTCTGAACACAACGGAGCAAGTTTTCGTATTTTAAATCATCCGTAAGAGGCTAAACGAGTCCGAACAAATTATTTACCAAAAGTTACACTTTTGGTCCTGTAAAATATTTACAAAAGAACCTCCAATCTATTGGGATTTGACACATTTATCTTAATAACTTTTAATATATAATATTATATATATATAATATTGTATATTTATATATATATATATATATATATATATATATATATATATATATATATATATATATATATATGTATGTATATATAAAGTTATACATAATTTTCATTTCATTTTTATAAAAACACACACATGCCTTCACTTCTCTCTCTCCCTCCTATTTTCCGGCCACGCTCCCCCGATCTATCGATCCACTATCTCACTCGCTCCAACGCCACGTTCCACCAAACACAGCCGCCACCCCCCCCCCCCCTTTTAGGTTGGCTACCTCAAGACAGCCCAATGCCAACTCCACAGACACCACCACCTCACTCATCTCATCATCATTTCATCATCATCATATCATCACCCGTCTCCCCGTCCCCTTCTCCACGAAACCCACACCAGGACACCACAAGGGTGCATTTGTTTCTGTTTTTATTGGCCCAAAAGGGTGCGTTGGTTTGTTATAAACAACATCCAAAGGGGTGCGTTTTGGTTTTTGCACCGACCAAGGTGCGTTTGGTTTATGTAAACACTAACAAGGGTGCGTGGTTTTTGTTCAAAATGACACCAAGGGTGGTTTGCTTCGTCGCAGCCATCAAGGGTGCGTTGTTTAGTGTTTAGCGACATAGGGTGCTTTGGGTTTAGAGCAGCATATATGGGTATGTTTTGGATCTAGTTATATCATGCGTTTGGCTTCAGTTCACAGCCAACACGGGTCTTTTCCTGCGTTGGTTTCGTGTTTAGCGATCATTAGGGTTTTGCGTTGGGTTTTAGGGCGCACTATGATGGGTATGTTTGGATCTAGTTATATCATGCGTTTGGCTTCGTTCACAGCCAACAAGGGTGCGTTGGTTTCGTGTTTAGCGACATAGGGTGCGTTGGGTTTAGAGCAGCATATATGGGTATCTTTGGATCTAGTTATATCAGATTAGGGGTGTTCATTCTTGGTTGTTATAACCACACTAGGGTGTGTTTGGTTGGTTTAGATCGCACCAGCAGAATGCGTTTGGTTTCCGAGCACCATAAGGCGGTGCGTCTGGTTTAAGGTAAGCACCAAAAGGGTGCGTTTTGGTTTGCTAAAAACACCACCAGGGTGTGTTTGTTTATGTGGTTTTACACCACAAGGGTGCATCCTGTTTGGGTTAGCACCAAAAGGGGTGGGTTCGGTTTAAGTTTAACAGCCGTGGGTACGTTTGGTTTCGTCCTCAGCCGAGGGTGTGTCTGGTTTGGCTTTAGTCAACACTCAAGGGTGTGATTGTTATGTGATTATCAACAAAGGGGCTATGGCCGGTGCGTTGGTTTTCATTCACACAACTAGGGTGTGTTTGTTTGGCTGCCAACCACCCACAAAGGTGCTTTTTGGTTTTATAACACCACAAAGGGTGTGTTTGGTTGGCTATAAGACAGCCAATGGTGCATTTGGATCTAGTGTTTACCAGATTTACGGGTGAGTTTGGTTGTGTAGGAAACACCACAAGGGGCGTTTGGTTTGACCATCAAAAGTTTATAGGTATGTTTGGCTGTTCATAAACAGATTAGGATGCGTTTAGCTGTTGATAAAACACCAAGGGGTGCATTTGGGTTTATAAAAGACAACAAAGGGGTTCGTTTGGTTGGTTTAGCAGAAATACACAAGGGTGTGTTTGGTTCGGCGGAAACACCAAAAGGGTGCGTTTGGTTTAGCAGAAACCGCACAAAGGGTGCGTTTGGTTTATACAAATCGACAAAATTAATATATTATCATTAGAAAATTATATAAATACGAACAATCGGATTAAAAATTAATGGTTTTAAATGGTTAATTAAACTTTAATAATAAATTATTTGTTCAGTTATGATATAAATATAAATATATATATATATATATTTAAAACACGAGGATATTGCAATACGGTTTGATTGAAAATGGAAAAACATTTAGTTTTGATAAATATGGGAAACGTAGTATAATCGAAAAGGTCATTTCTAAAAATTACTAAACTTAGCAATTTTCATTAAAATTCCTATTATTTTAGAAATCTGATAAAGGAACAAAGTTATATAATCATAACTTTAGTAAAAGCTTTAAAAACATAGTTTACATAATTCGTAACTTAAAAACGTGCGTTTATTATTATGCAAGGACATTTTAATATTTTAACTGGTGATTTCTGAAAACGTGTCGAATTATATTATTACAATTATTTTCTCACGTTCCTTATATATACCTCGCAAAGGTGATAACTTCACATTTATCTTTGGATTGTTTATCTTGGTTTATAATTTCACAGGTATAAGTTATATATTGTTATTTTTCATGTGTAATTTATTTGAATATATTGCATACTTTGCGTTACTTTCGAATTTATTTTTATTTAACCAACCACAAAACTATTATACTTTAATCTAAACTTTTATCAACGTGTCGCGTTGATTGACCATTCATCGGGAAACCCAATTACCTTTTTTACAAGGCTAGTGGATCTTAGCGTTAAGATTAAGTTGCAGCTTTTGATCGAGTTCAGTCCCTCCAGCTCGTCCTTTCGTTCGTGTTGTGCATATTAGATGCCTATCTTGCCAACCGTTCTACAAATCATATGAGTTTATCGCCCCCCTGTTTTTATGGTTTTACATATATTTTTGGTGTTAGAACCTGCTCGTGTACAAATGCATTTAACTATGGTTGATTACAAATTAGTTTACATATTTATTTATAATATTCTCGCGATAAGATAACAATACTTGGTTAATTTTGGGCGTGACACTCGCATATAACTTGGTTATACACTCATATGATATCTTCACGAGGTGTGAATTACAACATTGGTTTTTTACTTATGGCTTCTACAAACTATACTTTTACTCGAATGGGGATTATGGGATTACTTAGGTAGCATGAACTGTAAATCATTTGGAGGGTTGGGGGGAAAAGGGGGCGCGAATGGTATGAAATGATCTATTCAGGATTGACAATCCCCGTTACGGGGTGAATAGCTATCACTGGCAAACGAAACATTATAAACATGTCGGAACACGATTGGTTTATAGTCTTCAGGGCCAACAATTACATACCATGATTACTTTCATAAATGCCGGGTTTGTTCTTGGAGGGGACACTATGATGGGTACATATTATTTTCATAAATGCCCGGGTGTTCTTGGAGGGAACACCTACGATGGGTACACTCTTACTGTGCCTTGAATAAAGTGGCATACATACAAGTCTATGTCGCAGTTTCATGAAACTTTAGAGTAATTGTAATCATTGTTTTATACACACATGAATATTTTACTGTTGACTTAATAGTAGTGGCAATCTTAGTTGAAAATTTGTGATATTTTCACAATTATCATGAATACTTTGAACGATTGCGGTTTCAACGTTCATTCGTACATTTTGTGACTATTTGTGTATTGAAAATGTCATGCATACTTTACAACTAATTGATTTCTAAAAATC
This sequence comes from Tanacetum coccineum, assembly GCA_026074375.1. NCBI lineage: Eukaryota > Viridiplantae > Streptophyta > Magnoliopsida > Asterales > Asteraceae > Tanacetum > Tanacetum coccineum. The sequence goes on along the minus strand of BQNB010063525.1, from coordinate 6,820 downwards.
ATACATATATTTTGGAAGGACATTTAAGGATTTAAATGGTCATACATACTTTACAGAACTTTGGTTCAACATTTGTATTTATAAAAACCTATGAACTCACCAAATTTTATGTGACCGCTATTTTATAAGCATGTTTTTTCTCAGCTGTGAATTAGATGCTGGGCCCTACTTGATGTGCACTGGAGTCTAAAATTGACAAGATTTCATTTATGGATTTCTATTATTGAAGATGATCTAACCTCATTTGGTTGGTTTCATGCTTTCGTTGTGCTGTGATGCAATTATGGACAATTGGTTATATCAATTTCAAAGAAATCAACGAGATTACTTTTCAAATACTCATTGAGAGTCGTTCTCTTATACTAGCGCTGTGTATTATGAAGTAAGCCCCCGGACACATTTCACGCTATGACATATTTTTGTGGGTGTTATATAAAGAGTGGTAGCCCCTGCTTAACAACAAGAACATCTATGTAACACCCCTAAAAATGGGTCGCAGCGGAAAATGTTTCCGGGAGCGTTACTTCATAATACCATTGCTCAAGTTACGAGAGAACAACCTCTAACTGTGTCGTTTGAAAAGAAATCTTAAATTATTTAGACTCCAATGCACATTCTTATAATCCAAGCACTAATTCACTTGAGAAAAAATGCTTAAAAGTGTCAACATATAGTTGAGTGAGTTATAGGTTGTTAAGTATAATGTTGAAACCATAGTTTTTGTTAAAAGTATGCATGACAATTTAATCTTGTTGTTCGCCAAAAAATATATGTTGAATGTTGGAAATCAAAGAGTTGTAAAGTATGCATGACCATTTCAATCCCAAATAGTCACAAAAAAGTTAAGTATAGTTGGATCACCATTGTTCAAGTATGTATTGCCACTTTATTTAAGGCAACGTAAATATTCATGTGTGTATAAAACAATGATTACGATTTACTCTAATTCTGAAATGATGCGTAGAAATTATATATGCCACTTTATTCAAGGTACGTAAGTGTTCATGTTTTGTAAATTTGTTGTGCTCCGACTTGCTATAACGTATGTTTGTCCAGTGATAGCTCATCCACGAACGAAGGATGTCACACCCGAATAGATCTATTTCTATAGCATTCGTGCTTACTTCCAAGTTATAATTATAGGTTCAGTCGCTTAAGCTCATCGTATTCATTTGGGGTAAAAGTAATAGTAATGTCCTTGTTTTTCAAAATGAAATGAAACAAGCAATGTATTTCGTCCAAAAATAAGTAATTGAGTATGTAGACCAGTTTGTAAAACGAATTGTAAATGCACATGTAATGAATTCAAACCAATCATGTAAATGGAATTAGTAACAAGCATGTTCTCACCAAAAAAGTTGTAAAGTATATGTAAAACAAGTAAAACGTGGGGCTATAAACTCACCTTGAGTGAGTGAATCGATAATGTAAATCACAAATAGAAAATGCGTCACGAATACGTCCGAGTGCAACCTAATTAATTATAGGTCATATGAGCACTAAGTAATTTGAGTAACTAATACTGTATATAAATCTATATAGCTACATCACCATCTAATTGTGTTTGTGAAATCATATTTATAAAGTAAAAACGTTTATAAATATCTCTTTAGTAAAAACGGTGTAACTTTCTCGTTTTAAGTTTGTTTCGTACGTTTCTTATGTTCATGCTTTCGTATTAAGACGAGGTATCAAAATATGACATTTTCATATTTTTAACCCACTGGTGAACAGTAATTTTACTATTCATACACTTTTATAAATTTATTTTTATAAATTTAGTTATCGTAAAACTCGTAAAAGTCATATCTTATTCGTTTTAGCTTCGATTTTAGTGATTCTTTCGAGCACATCTTCGTAATTAAAATTTTTATCTAACTAATGTAATTTTTTTAAATGTATCTGAGATGAATAGTGATTCTTACTGTTCATAGTTTATAAAATTATTTTTATAAACTTTAATTATCGTAAACTTGCGAAATTCATAACTCCTTCGTTATTGATCCAAAAATTATGATTCTTAATGTTTTGGAATCCTAAATAATATTGTACTATCTGAGAAAATTAACCATATTTTATTATTCAAAAGTGGGTTTGAATTAAGTTTTATAAAATTCCTTTTTATATAAAGTGTGTATTATCGTAATAACTTGCAAAAAATAAAATGCCGTATCTCCTTCGTTATAAAGTGGTTTTTCGAGTTCTCTACATGCCTATGATCCTTGTAACATGTAGTGTTTTATAAAAATATAAAATAAATATTTTAATTTTTGAATTCAATCAGACCCCTTTTGATCTTTTTATAAAATTATGTTTAAACTAGTTTTTGTAACTTTTTAGCTTAGATAATTTACTACAAGTCCTTTACAACAACTTTTACCACATGTCTTACATACTTAAGGTCTTTAGTTCATTGTTTTGACCAATTATTATCCATGATAACAAGACAACAAGTCTACATTACTATTTGTCATAATCTTTAATAAGTATACTTTTTAGGTAACTAGTTTATATATACTTTTTATACATAAACCACACTTGTACAATACTTATACTTCCATTCCCACATGATATTAACATCCATATAACATATGTAAAAGTATACCAAATCATAATCAAGTGTAAAATCATTTTCAAGTTAATAAAGTTCTCATAGATGGTGATTCACTATATTACTCTATATACGTATAAAATCATGAATGTAAAGATATTAAGGTTTTTAGATAACCTTAATATGAAGTATGATGATGAATAACAAGATCTAAATCCTAGTTTAGATATTAAACCCAAGCTTCCAATACTTGGAAAACCCTAATTTCAATAGGAAACTTTAACTTGCTTCTTGTTAATAAACTTGTAATCACTTTCAACAAGGCCTCAAACCTTCTTGGGTATACCTTAGATACGATGGTAGAATACTTGGATGTGTGGCTAATTAAGTTGTGTTGGAAAAGTAAAGTATCAGTACTTCCAAGTTGTAATAGTCGTGAGCCGTAGTTTATTGTTTATAATTAGTCTATGTAAAGCTAGTCTGGCCCAAGGCCCATGAATGCCCGTTTAAGGCCCATGGCGGCCTTGTTATGTAGCATTTTATTTTTTTTTTTTTTTTTTGTTTTTTTTTTTTTTTTTTTTTAACCCCTTTTTCTTCCATCTTGCCCTTTTGTAGAGGGTGGTTGGTTGTTTTCATTTCTCTTTTCATCACCAATAATATGATAATCGCATTTTCTGTTACTTTCTTCTCTAGAAACTTTCCAACCACTTCTCTCTCTTCTTCTTTATATTATTTAAGATTACTAGTATTCTTCAATGTTTTTTTCTTATCAAGAGCCATTTGAAAGTGGTTGGTTTATTTTTGTGGTTGTTCTTTTGATTGTGTTCAAAACTTTTACAAAGAACAAAATCTTGATTTAAAAAAAATTTTTCGGCTTTAAAACCTTAAACGTTGTCATTTTTCTTGTTCATATGGTTAGTAACACTAGTTATTGTACAAGATTTTTGCAAAAAAATCCAATCAAAAATTGTCTTAGTGAGTTTTGAAAATTTTGGTTTCGTCTCAGTTTACAACCGAACTAGTTTGTCTGTTGGAACCGAACCTAGAAGGATTTCGAACGAAGTTAACGAACTAGTTAACCCGAAACCAGGGGGTTTGGGAATTCGATCTAGTTGATTTTAGTTGTAACCGAACGAGTTGTTTTAGTTGTAACCGAACGAGTTGTTTTAGTTGGAACCGAACGAGTTGTTATTAGTTGGAACCGAACTAGTTGATTTTAGTTTGAACCGAACTAGTTTTCTGTAGTTGGAACCGAACGAGTTGATTTTAGTTGGAACCGAACGAGTTGTCATTAGTTTGAACCGAACTAGTTTCCTCCTTTGACAATCGAACTAGCTAACCGAACAAGTTAACCGAACTAGTTAACCGAACGAGACCAGTTTAGTTAATTGGCACCGAACTAGTTAACCGAACGAGTGAACCGAACTAGTTTAGTTAATTGGAACCGAACTAGTTTACTGAAGGAGAGAACCGAACTAGTTTTATTCATTGGAACCGAACTAAACAAGATTCATTGGAACCGAACTAAACTAACTTCTTTGACAACCGAACCAATCAAGTTGTTTGAGAACCGAACTAGTCACTTTCCAATTAAAACCTATCAACTCAAATTTCTAAATTATACGGTTATTTCTTTGACTTGTAAAATCCCGTGAAACATTAACTTGTTTTCCCGGTTTTGTCGAGAATTGTAAAATCCCATGTAGTTTCAAGAATTATTTTCAAGGACACTCTAACTACGACACAGTCAAACACATTTTCTTTCTACCACGAATCGATCAATTTGTAATCTTTTTGATACCAACGTTATCATGACGATCTTGCTGGATTAATCACTTCTCTGGGTTGGTGACATTAATACCACCCAATGCTTGAAAAACACTTGTATGATTCTTGGAAGAGCCAAATGGAACTGTATATGTTGAATAGACCTATGGATGAATGATTCTTGCCTCTGTTAAAAAAGGACTACTCGTTTGGCCTTCAATCACTAAGGATGGAGTAACAAGGATTAAGGAATATATTGAACTGACTCTCGCTAAAGCCATTCAAGCTGATTGTGACATCAAAGCAATAAATATCATTCTCCAAGGCCTCTAAACTGAACAATCTATGCCTCTTGTGAGTCAAAATGATGTTGCAAAAGATCTTTGGGAGAAGATTAAACTGCTAATGCAAGGAACGTCGTTAACAAAATAAGAACGAGAATGTAAGCTGTATGATGAATTCGATAAGTTCACTTACAAGAAAGGAGAGTCGTTACATGAGTACTACTTGAGGTTCACTCTGTTACTCAATGATATAAACATCTACAAAATGGCATTGGAGCAATTTCAAGTTAACACCAAGTTTTTAAACACTCTTCCTGGTGAATGGAGCAAATTTGTTACTGATGTTAAATTGGTCAAAGACTTGCATACTACCAATGTTGATCAGCTTCATGCTTACCTACAACAACACGAAAGACATGCAAATGAAGGTCGTTTGATGCATGAACGTAACTTCGATCCTCTTGCTTTAGTTGCATCTCACCAATTACCTCCGTCAACTTATCAGTCTCATCTACACACTCTCCTAAACTCTCAAATTCAACATCATGTTTCACCATATCCGTCTTCACAGTTTGTAACACCTTATCAGACTCAACAATTTACAACCAGTTAATCAACACCTCTTTCAATCACTTATCCATCAAATGAGTACCAATCCTTAGTTCACCACAACGTTTATTCTCCATAATCATCCATCCCACAATTGGAATATGCTCCTACAACTTACCAACATCAACAATCTGAATTTTCCCAACCAGACTCCGGTCTAATTGTTCCAGTGTTCCAGAAAGGGGATGATCCAATTGATGCGATCAATCACATGATGTCATTCTTAACTGCTGTTGTCACATCCCGGTATCCTACTACCAACAATCAGCTAAGGACTTCATCAAACCCTCGTCAACAAGCTACCATCTATGATGGAAAAGTAACTGTGCAACCTGTTCAGGGGAGACAAACTACTTATGCTGCTGGAACAACGAGAAAATACACACCTGGAGCAAGTGGAAGCAACACAGGGAAACAACGGACTGTCATCTGTTACAATTGCAAAGGGGAGGGTCATATTTCTAAGCAGTGTACTAAGCCTAAGAGAAAAAGGGATGAAACGTAGTTCAATGATAAAGTGTTGCTGGTTCAAGCTCAAGCAAGTGGTCAAGTTTTAACAGAGGAAGAAATAGCATTTTTGGCAGATCCAGGACTTCCTGACACTCAAACCTCTCAGACTGTCATTACCCACAATGCTGCTTATCAAGCCGATGATCTGGATGCCTATGACTCTGATTGTGATGAACTTAACTCAGCCAAGATTGCTCTCATGGAGAATCTTTCCAAGAATGGCTCAGATGCACTCACTGAGGTATACAATCCAGATAATCTGACCTATGATTTAATCAATCAAAGTGAGCAGATAATGATGTCTTCTGAACTGTCTAATGAGGTGAATCAGACAGAAACTGAAATAACCAGTGATAGCAATATCATTCCTTATTCTTAGTATCTGAGTGAAACATAATAGGAAACTGTCCAAAATTCTAACTCTTCTGCTCAACAAGATGTCTTGATATTATCTATGTTTGAACAATTAAATACCCAAGTGATGAACTGCACCAATGTTAATCTGGAATATAAAAGTGCCAATAAAGCTTTGACTACCGAGCTTGACAGATATAAAGAAGAGGTTAAAGATTTGAAAGAAATGCAAAATGTTGAAAACAGTTTTTCAGGATCAAATGAACAGTATGCCGAGATTGTACGTCTTAAGCAAACTCTTTCTGAACAAGTGCAAGAAAAGGATTATTTAATGAAAATAGTTTTTGACCTCAAAAAGGATTTAAAAATGGAAGAAAACAAAAATATTGATAGAGAAGTTGCTTTAGAAAAGAAAATAATATCATTTTCAAAAGAGGTCAATCTGTTCAAACTGTTCATATGATGACTAAATTCAAAATTTGTTATGATCATTCCACGAAACAAGCAATCGGTTTTGAAAAACCTTTCTATCTGAAGAAAGTTCGGGAATCAAAGCTAAAACTGTATGACGGGAATGTCATTCTTAAAATGGATACTGTTGTGATTCCTGATTCTGATGAAACATTAATGCTTTGTGAAGAGAGTTGATTGTAGATTTTTACACCAAATATATAATATATAATAAAATATAAAATATATATAAGTCTAAAAATCAACAAGATCAATATAACCGAGAAGTAGTATA
>BQNB010063524.1:0-35652 GCA_026074375.1 Tanacetum coccineum | reverse complement strand
CTTACCTAAAACCAATAGTGAACTGTGCAAAGCCATCATCAAATGTTTTTAATAGAGCACATTCACATGTTAGAAGGCTCTTTAACAAGTTTACAATAAATAAGAACAGTAATCTCAATGAAAAAGTTAATACTGTTAAGAGAAATGTTACTACTGTTAGGTCAAAAGCAGTAGTAAGTAATAATAAGGGAAATGAGACTAATGCTATTAAGGCCTCAACATGTTGGGTTTGAAGGCTAATGACATCAAATAACGTCTATTTTATAGCATCATTTATCCCATGTAATTAACCTATTTTGTATAATTATTACAAAAAAGTGTTACTTAATCGTTTATATTTGAGATTTGCAATAATTATCGAGCATTTGGCAAATAATGGAGAAAAGGATGTGTTTTGAAGCATAAAGGAAGAGTTTGAGAGAGTCTACTGGTTCTGACATCAATACGCCATATCATTCTAGAAGCATACGCCGTATCTAAAGACTTTGAAGAACTCAAGACCATTGCCTGACTTTGAAGAATACGCCGTATCCACATCAGTATATATGTCGTATATTATACTTTGGTCAAATATCAAAGAAAAGTACGCTTTCAGCTAATACTCCATACTCAAGAAGCTCAATATAGCGTACCCAAGATATAAAATACACCGTACTAGAGGAGCCAATAAGCCGTACCCAAGGACCCTAATACACCGTACCGGAGGAGCCAATACGCCGTACAAAATATGTCCAATACACCGTATCGAAGAGGTCCGATACGCCGTATCCAGGAGGTCCGATACGCCGTATCTATACCTGCTCAAGAAAATTCTAGAATATTTTATTCTTAGAGCCTACTCCAAGTCATCCAATACGCCGTATTGATCTTCTCAAGCGTATCAATACCGACTTCAGACCACTATATATAGAGGACCCAAAACTCAGTTTTAGGCATGCAAGTGAATCCCTAAACCACCAAATCGACTAAGAAATGATGAAAGGAGCCTAGAAGGTCAGAAAAGAGCCTCAAGATCATAGGAAAACTCATGTAATCTTCGCGCAACCGAATACGCGTTCGATCAAGGTTTTTTTACTTTAATCATTCATATATCAAACCATGTGTATTTTTATAATGACTATCGGCTGATACCTTTAGGTATCAGCCATGTTTATAAAGATCTAATGTTTGGTTTGTTTATCTCAATTTCTTAATTTATCATCGATTGTTGTTTATGTTTATCAATTTATATATGTTTATGTGCTTAAGTATGCAACCTAGCATTCAACTGGGTCTAGTCCTACATATTTAATGCGCTGCAACTTTGGTGTTGTTTGGGCGTAGGCTAAGAGTCTGGGATAGCTCTCCATATTGCAATTTATATATCTAGAATCATTGGATCACAAATATTGACCTATCCTTGCCTTTAGTTTAGTGAAGGTGACCTTGGTATCAACGAGTACGTTCTTATTCCATTGGTAAGGACTCGGACAGTAGACTACTCGTATATAAAGAGCCGTTAAGCAATAAGTGGGTAATGTCTCGATGAGCTAGGGTTTAGTAAGAGCACCATTACTTAGATCCTAAGTTAGATTATAATTAACAAATGCTTGCTTTATGCAGATGCGTCTGATTATGACAGGATTAAGCATGTCTAGGTCTTAGGATGAAGTCCCGCCTAAGTCTAGGAATGATATGCCCTTTGAGATAAGACAATCACTGCACAAATAAACAAACCTGCGTTTTTCAGATTATTCATGGTTGATATGTTTTCCTTACATTAGTTCTCGACCGCTTCTCTATCATTTGTTTGTCTTCTTGTGTGTATTTATTGCTTTACTTGTCATCAAAACCTTAGGTTAGATACACAAAACCGTGCTAGTCTCTCAGGCTGAAAACCCCCTTTTTGCTTTAGTTTTAGGTTTAACTTAGATAACTAAAATACTGATAGAATTAGGAATTAATGCTCTCGCTCTCAATGATCGACACCCTACTTACCACAAAACTTCATCTGACCGGGTACACTGCCCGTTAAAGTGTTATTTTTAGGTATAGTCGGCATAAAATAATTAGTAAAACTTGATATATAAAATAACACTTACACAACGACACATCAAGTTTTTGGCGTCGTTGCCGAGGAGTGAAGTTGTTTAATTCTTATTTATTAGTATTTTAGTTTAGTTTAGATTAATTTGCATATTTGTGTGTTTGTTTTGTGTGTTTAAATTTCTGCATTATATATTTTTGCATATTATGTGTTTGTGTGTTTTATGCATTATTCAAAGTACGCTATAAAAAAAAATTCAAACCAATACGACGTATTCAATTTATTGGATACGGCGTATAAATTTTTTTCAAACCAATACAGCGTATTCGACTCTATCATCAATACGGCGTATTCAGTTCACTGAATACGGCGTATTAAGCTATTTAACTGTTTTCTTTCCTAGCAAATTTATTACAGGTTAAAATGGACGACCCCAACATTACTATAGAGTAGTATATTAGGCTTAAGGAAGAAAAAGCTCGTAGGTGTGGTAAGGTGTATAACTGGGAAACTGCTACGTATGGTAAGATCTGGGATAATGAAGACGTTCACGACCTCGGATCTGTTGAAACTAAATTCCCAGCTATAGTCTTTAACGACACGTTAACATCTGAAGCAGCACTCTCATGTGAGCCTACGGTAAGTTCTCTTAACAATGATGAAATTGACTTTAGAATATCGTTTGACGAATCCGACGATGAAGATTGCATGATAATTTTATAAAAAAATTCATTTTCCTACAAAATAATTTATGTCAACAATTTAAAAACGGATTCAAAAAATACAAACAATTCATGCAAACAGCCGTAATTCAAACAGAACCATAAAATAAAACTCCATCAAGCATCCTTACGGTCTCTTCTAGGCCACTTGCCTCCCTATGCCTCTAGCACCTATTACGCTAACCTTCAAAATGATGCTTAAAACTCAACATAAAGGTTTCGGAAACGAGAATCATTAGTTTTGCGACATACATACATCCTAGCCAAAATAAACATTTCAATTAGCTAGTTGCTCATTATCATAACAATTCATGACACAAGTAACCACAACGGGACGAAACGTGCCCACGATCCACAAGCATACCAAATTCATATGTGCGCTACATGGCCTCATATTAGCTCACGCAGTCTTACCACCGTCAAACCTCATTTTGCCCTATATGGATCCATAAACCCAAACTATCTACACAGGTAGGCGTACCCACCGATCCATATCACAACATTGAGTAGGCGTACTCCTAAAAACCGATCCAATACACGATAACTACAACTCAGCATAAAAACATTTTATCACACCTCACACCAGACAAGCATTCATTCTACTACCCCAAAATAACATGAGAAAAAGGGGCGATGAACTTACCTTTGTTTACAGCTTTCTCCAAAAGATTCCAACAGAAAAAAGCTTCACAAACAAACTAGCACAATCAAACACAAAATCACCCGTGGCTAACACGCTACTAAGCCAAAAGCTTAATGCACATGTAACAATCAATGATGGAGTGTCTAAGGGGTTTGATAACCCCATGGGTGCACTCGATACCATACCCCACCTTTAACCACTCCATAAACAAGTTTCACTAGGTTATCCACAATTTGTTCAAAACTTCTAGCAGAATTTTAACCGTGAATTAACGCACCTAAAACCCTTACTAATACTACTAATAATTCATACCAAAAATCACACTATGATCCCCTTATATGTTTACTAAATACCATGAATTCCCCAAGTTTAATTATATGTTAACCAATCTCAAATAAAATCAAACTGCCAAAACAGCCCCAATTCGGACCTGCCGCACAACTAAAAAGTAGACCTAAAAACCATACTTAGAACAACAAATCAGAGACTAAATATTCTTATGGACGTTAATAGACACATAATATTTGACTTTTGTACAAAATGGCATAATTCCTAAATTCGAATTTCAAGGATAGGGTTTTACTCCCCGAAATCAGACCTAAATCTGACCCGTATTTACTGTTTTGACAACTTTTCTTGCAAGATAATATTTGAAATGACCTCCCCCGAACATAATATCGAGTCGATGGCTTGACGTTTTGGAAAGTAACTATCTGGACTAAAATTTTTAAAAAGACATAAGATTCATCAAAATATCGTTATCAATCATGAATCCTATCTGAACAAGCAACGACCTCAAATTCCGCTCCATCAAACCTAAATCAAGTTTAACACAATTACAACCTAACGATCATACCCATACGATTACAATTAAACCGTAATCATTACGACATGATTAATATCATTAATTTATAGATTTATAAAAACCCTAAGTCTATTCACAAATAATTATAATACATGTTTCTTTACAATGATTAATAACTAACAAAATTAATTAAACATAACTTAAAGCTGTTCCTTACAAAATCAAAACCTTATTTTTCCTCTGGATCGGTCGAGAATCAGCGTATATGAGAGAGGGTATTTATGGGATTTTATTTCTTGTATCTTAGAGGCCTCTAGAAATAAGCGTAGATAATTCCTAATTAGAGTCCCAAGTTAATGTAGGCTTGATATCCTTTCTTTTTTTTTCCTTTTTCTTTTTTGGCCGGCCCGATCCCAGCCACGATATAGTAAAATATATATATAGTATATATATATAATAATATATATATAATATGAAATATATATATATAGATAGCAATAATTTAATTATATATATATATTTAATTATTAATTAACTAATTACTTGCAGTACCATTAAAGTTTTTATAAAAATCTAGCTTGTTTGCGCATAAACTTTTCGCTTAAAAACGCAAATTTACTAGACTTTTTAAGAATAAATAACTTTTCACTTCTATTTAACCCCTAACGTTTCTAAAAATAGAAATTTTCGTTTCTTCTTCATATTCTAATACATTTCTTACATCTTCCAAAACTCTAAAACCTAATAATATGAATACGTAGAAATACTTACACATAAAGACATAACACACAAAATCACAATAAACGCACTCAAAATTCACAAGTCATTTACATGTCACTCAAAAGTCAGAAAAACTCACCTGCACCCATGCAAACTCCATTATAATCACACACTCAACCTGAGCACTCTCACACCACTAGGTTGATCTCAAATCCTCATAACAAACAAACATAGAACAAAACACATAGAAACATCACATACCTATAAACCATACTTTATAGAACAGATATTTAGTGTCAACACTACGGTTTGACAACCTCGCAATCTACGGTTGACAACAGTAACCCCACCTTGGAAAACAATCTCAACCCGAGATTTAACTACTCAAGGCATTAGCAACTATCGAAAAACAACTATGGACACCTCTTAGACCTCATTTGAACTCCTTCGCTAGGTTCCCAGTGTATACTCAGGTCACACGCTTGCAAATCCCAACGAACTTTCACTAATACTACAACTATGCTTTCTTACACATGACATCTCACGTCCACACTCATCAAACTTTCTTTGACAAACACGAGCTTCTGTCAACCATTAATCTTGACTAACTTCCACAATCTGAATCTAACTGGTAATGACTTTGCTTACCCCCATAAGGGTGCAATTAGCAACACGACAACCCCAAACGAAAAGAAGCATCCCACTACATGAACCTCGCTCGTCATCGAGAAAACTCATCAAAACTCTTAAGTTTGTTTTTAAATCAACGTGTTTTATTATCTTAACCCCGCACTCATCAAACAAGAATCTGTCTTGAAATTACAAGATATAAGAATGTTCCATAATCTCAACGTATCTAAACTGAATTCCACTGCAAATTGTCAGTTTACTCAAACCTTTCAGCTCCGCCCCAATCAATTTCCGATACGTCAGCTCATATGACAAGAAATTCTCACCGAATCTATAGGCCCAAATCCTCTAAGATCTCAACGGTCCTACATAACTCGGTTTCTAACTTGTCTTTCTTCCAAACGTACTCACACCTCTCCAGGTGAGAAACCTTCAACCACCCATATGGAACCTCCGGCATTACTCATTCAAAAGTTTCCCACTACTTACCAAGCTAACTTTTTTGACAATTTGGCTACCTCAAGCCTTTCTTGTATTACCACTATCTTGTTGGTTGTTTCTTGTACCAAATTCGATCCATTCAACTCACTCTCTCTAGTTACAGCCCATAAAACGGTAACCTACATTCCTTTCCATACCATGCTTCAAATGAAGCACATCCATACTCGAATGATAATCCCCACCTTAGGGAAAAACTCATCTCACGAAAGTGAGTATTCCAATTACCTCTAAAATCTACCATACGTGTCCTAAGCATAGCTAGGAATGGGGTGACTTAGTCAGTCCATTGACTACACCCAAATCGCATCGTATCCACTACTCACACTTGGTAACTTGACAACAACTACCTTAGTTTATCCTTTTCACGCACCCACTCTACTTCGGGGTAACTCAGGTTGTAGCAACAATCTTGAAGATCCTTGATGCTCAACTTCCTCTTTCGAATACGCTAAATACTTACTACCACAACTAGCTATATCCTTCTTTATACTCAGCCATCGATTAGTTAACCTAAAACCACACAACATCGTATCCGCTACCAGGATGGATAGAATATTTGTTGTATACCGCCTTCTCAATAGCCCAAGGTCCGTTACAATCTCTCCAAATAGAGGTTCTGAACCTACTTAACCAATATGATCCACTCTCATCTTCTTTTCAACACTCGATGATCCAACCACGCAACATCCATGTTGACGCATTCTTTGGCTTTGACATTCTTATCTATGCCACCACCTACATCCTTTTCTCAAACCTAGACTCGGATCGTCGTACAGCTAGCTAGAATCATTCTTGGCTTCACTCCTTCTTCCTACTCCATGGTACAACATCTACATTTACCTTTCCCAGATGGCACTTGGCCTCAAAATCAAACTTACTAAATAACATCCATCCATCACCTTTGCCTCATGTTCAATCCTTCCGATTGAAAAGTGTGTTGGGGACATTCATGATCCGTATAGATTACTCCCTATTATCATTCACTTAATGTTCTCTAGCATTATAAGCAAAACCTACAATGTTAGTCATGCAATCCTTCATAAGAACCTTTAGTTTTCGCGACGTACAAGCAATCACCTTCTCCCTTTTTCCAAGAATGCTTTCAAATTTTGCTTTGCGCGTCATAATATACTACAAAATCGTCTGCTCCTTCCGAGAAATGCCAAGATCGGCTCATTACCCATTTGATTCCTTCCACATCTAGATAGCTTCCTCTTTGCTCCACTTCCCATGTTGTTGGAAAACTTCACGTACATCTTCTCTTCCTTCAGTGACTCCATGATCATCTTCATGTGCGACTCGTACTCCTCCTTAGACTTCGGGTTTGGTTTAAAATATCTCGGTATATATACGTTATCTAGCTTGTCTAATATACGACCATGCACACTCCGACTCTTAACTCATCCACTAAACCGCTGGAGTGCCATTGGTTTAAATCCCAAAAGGCCTAGCCGTAGTAACTTCACAACGTGTCCATTACGCATCCTAAAAAAAGTCTTAGCTACGTCATCCCCTGCACCCTCTATTGGTGACATCACATACAAATTTATTCTATCGTCCCTCTTTTCTCGAGATAATCTATCAGCACCATTCAAAACTAACCCACCTTTCTTCTACCAAGCAAACAGACGCTTCCTCCACAACAAGTTTACCATTCGAACCAACCTCACATTTGCAATTCCTGCAATCAATCCACAACCTCTGCCTTTCTAAAAGGTCAAACGACACGAGCCTTCCGAACAAATCGGGCGGCGTCGCTCCTTGTACTAATACCATAACGAAATCCTATTCTAAAAAATTACTACGATGAGGGGGTAGACAAACCTACTAATTCCTTAGGAACACTTTAGAGGGCTCACATTACTACAAAGATATCACAAACTCAACTCATCTTCCTTGGGTACTCCCTACGAGACCATCGTATCTCCTCGTTTAGTTTCGTTTTTCTCCATGAAACCTTAAGCACTCTCCAAATTACCAAGGCATTTTAACTACCTTCTCATGGCATACCATCTCAACCTTATGTCTCAACAACCAATTCTCTCCTACAACTACATCAACACTCTCCTACCAGCAGGTACCAAAATCAAAGAGTAAAAACGGAGAACTCTCTATTCCACTTGGGATCCTCAAATAATTCCAGTTGCTTCGCTAACATCAATCGCACCACCCAGAAAGATACGTCCTAACAACAACAACCAACCCTAGAACTCAAGCTGCCATGAGGAAATTTCAAACTCAATCCCAATTGGTCTAGGGACCTCAAAAAACATACGATCAAAAAAATCAACCGAAATGTAAACGTCAACAAGAAGAACGAACCTCCGACCTAAACAAACGATCATACGATTTGCGAGAAACTCCCCCAACGATTAATTACCCCGGTATCACGACCTCATTAATTAAAAGATTAAGAACCTTTGTACCAAACCGAATTTTTACCCAAGGAAACTTTCCCTCATAACCTTATATCAATCATTTTAAAACAATAGAATCACCTTAGTTTAATAATGCAAATAATTTAAGTTTCTAATAATAAATTTATATAAAATTTTTCATAAACTTATTTAAAATTACTGGTTTTCATAAAAGAAATCAACAAGATGATTTGAAAAAAAAAAACCGTGTTGATTTTATTTATATAAGTTAATTTTAAAAGAATTTTATAAACACCTAAACAATATTGGGTATCAACTAAAAAAAAAACTTACATCAAATAGAATTTATGACTCACAACAAAAAACAACATCATGATAGCAAAAATCGACTCCAAAACACCTTTAAGAATCTCCAATTACAAATATTAAGTTACTAGAAAACGAACACGACAAGTACTCTTACAACCAAACAACCAGAAGGACGTCATCATACCAACAGTCTTAGAACTTAATACAAACCAAAAAGTATCGTCCACCTTTAAAACAAAGGAAAACAATCAATCGCAAAACGGAACGGAGAACATAGAACACCAGTTCTATGATAACACCCTAGAATACCAACACGAGCGTTGGATATCTCAACGAACAACGAGCTAACGAACCAACTTAAGAATCGCGACGACAATACCAACAGGTATCCGATGTATCCGCAAACGATAGATGAAAGGGAACCTTACCATCTACGCAACCCAACCTAATATAATCGCCCAATCGGTTAAGAGAGGAATTCTCTAACCACACAACCATCCTCAACAGGATCTCACATCACATCTACACTACCATCTACACAACTATCCAGACTTACATCCTTACATAATACATACAAGCAACAATGATCAATGCAATCAAAGTCACAAGTCCACGTGTGTGTTGCCTTTATAATTATGTTCGCGACCATAATTATAATTGCACCTTTTTCACACGTGTACTTACTTCCAAGACCACACATCTCAATGATAACACACATCTACCACATAGCACTTAATAATAATCCAAATATAACTCAAACATGATAATCCATCTAACGAACCATAAAATCCCAATCGACCAAACGAAACAGAAGTCACATCGTGACCCAAAATATAAAAGCAATCCTCGATTATAGCAACGCATCGAGGTAGAAAACGAAATAAACTTATGTTGGGCCTCGCTTGGGTTTGACTTTTCTCTCTCAAAAGTCACCCAACTCCGCGGGTCCAGTGAGGTAAACAATCTCCCAACGATATCTCCTAGGGGTAGGGGAAGACATGACTAAAACAATAACAAAGGGGTATATACTATTAGATCCCCATAATGAAAAAGTATATATTTCATATTATATAGTAGTAATTCAAAATAGAAAGAATTTCAAAGCTTTTAGGTAGCGGGAACATACGGTATATACGTACACAAACACTTATGCCCTAAAATGCAACTATATGAGGGACCCTTAAGCTATAGTCTAGGCTCAACCACCTAGTTCTCTATAACCATAGGCTCTGATACCAATCTGTCACACCCCGCCAAGGCGGAAACACGAGGCGTAACGTCATGGATATCATCACAACACAATGGTGTCAACAATAGAGAAACACTAAATGCACAACTAAGTAATAAAGACACAATGTGTCATGACAATACCGAAAACCAAAAGAACGACATCTTGTATTAATGAAAGAGGGTCTCACCAATACAAGAACAATATCTCACGATCCTAATAGAATCAAATAACATTCAACAAAATCCATGCAATAAACATAAACAAACTCAGGAGCGAACTCCAATGCAATCCTAGCAGTCGCTCTAGCCACTTCTCTTAACCTCAATATTCTCATGAAGCTCACCTGAAAATGATGCTTAAAAACGTCAACACAACGGTTGGTGAGAGTCATAGGTTTAAGACTCACATTATAAACCTTTCAAACCAATTACTGTGATTATCAAAACAATATAGGACAATTATGCAACATATGAACTTATGCTAACATGCAAACCAAATCACCATATCAAACCAACCATACATATACTGGGTAGGCGTACCCCTCCGATCCCACATACGTCACTTACGCACCTAAAAGTCTACCAGCTGAAGCTTATATTTAGGCCTGGACCCATACCAATTCACTGAGTTGATCAATCTCAAATTAACGATCCGTGAGATGATCAGCCCCACTATTAATGATCCTCAACACAACACAATATCATGCAACAACAAGCCATATGCAGTCACATAATGTCCACACGCAATCAAAACACATAATCACAGCAATTCAAAACATTTCCAAAACACTTAGCATCATTTCCATCCCAATTTAAAACATTAAAAAGAGGGACTATGAAACTCACCTGATGCTTAGCTTCCCAAAAGAATCCAACAAAAGCTTCACAAACACTTCACGGATAATCTAAACAATTAAGTACACAATAAGCTACCATCAATTAGGCATTCAACCCAATATGATGTAACCTCAACTATGATGGATATCTAAGCTATCTACCATAGTTCTATACTTGTTTTAAACCTTTTCCAACTCTTATATACACCATTTACACTTCAATAATACACTTTAAATTTTCTGGATTAGAGCAGAATTTTATACTCACTTACGCGTCCTAAATTTACCACTTGAACACTTCCACAATTCAAACCAAAATTCACCATGCTACATATATGTCCTATGAGCCTCTCATATCTCTCCCAAATCCATTTCCATTTTACAAATACCCTTTAGAAATTCATTAATCCAAAGTGTTCAGAATTCGTCCAAAATCTGACCCCCTAAAAGTATGACAATGACGTTAGATAACCAATTTAACCTCATATAGCCTTAGCAAAAAATCAGGTCACACACAATATATACACTAACTTCTCGTGATTTAGACATCTAAACTAGATTGTTACTATCTATTTTTAGAAAAATTCAAAACCACAACTAAAATCGACACAGTTTTGACACACTGAATTTGTAACGCACCGTTAGAACCCACTTCCCGACCATCAAAACCTCACGAGACAGCTTTGCTGAATTAAGACTCTCTGAGGTTATCTCCAGTATGTTGTAAATTGTTTATTTGATCTTTTATGAATGGGTTATGCTCGTACAAAACTGCCTAAAATTCTGCAGTGCAATTTAAACAGCTAATACGGCGATCTAGACCCTAACGCATGATCAAATCTCGTAACCAATTAAAATAATGATCAAACAATTATTATAACATTATAAACTTTCAGAAAAATCAAAGCCCTAATTTATAAACCCTAATCCATCAAGTTTAAATTACATTAATTGAAAATTAAATAACTAGAATTAAACAAAGATTAGAAAATACCTTAAAAGAAAACCCTAACTTTTTTTTTCTTCTCCTTGGAAAATTCGGCCGATCCACAATAGGGGAGAGTTAGGGTTATTTGTTTTGTATTTATAGGTCACATATTAAGTCCTAGATAATTCCTAATTAGAATTTGATTCCAAATAAAACTCCTTTCCCCCTTTTTTTCTTAAAACTCGTTTTTACTATTCATCTATAAAAAAAATATTTTTATTTATTTATTTATTAATTACTTAATTATTTGCTTTACCTTAAGTTTTTATAAAAACCTAAGCTTATTTGCACATACCTTTTTGCTTAAACGCAATTTACTAGACTTTTAAAAATAATTAACTTTCCAAAAATACTTTTCATTTCACAAATTCACTTTCTAAAAATAGAAAGTCTTCCAAAAACTCTCATATTTTAACAAACTTATTTCTTCAAAGAAAGACCCACGTCCCATCTTAATCCATCACCTGGGACATTCCACATATTAACAAAAACAAATCTCTCAAATACCCAATTATTTTCATTAATCACTATAAGTGATTAAAATAAAATTTCTCCATCAAATATCTCATTTCTCTTAACTTTACCTCTAAAACCTAAACTTATCTAAAATTAGTAACATAAAAATACATATACGTATATTTTACTCACATAATTAACGCGAAACCACTTCAAACACCGAAATCATTTCCCTAGTCGCACCAAAATGTGAACGAAATGAACTTCACAATTCAACACCAATCTAATCCATGAGAACGATCACGCTCAATGGATTGATTATCCAATCTCACATATCCCATACAGACACATATAAACACGTATAAACACATAACCATACATTGCAACAAATACATTTAGGTCAACACTACGGTTTGATCAAATTGCTCAAGTCATGGTTGTCACAGTATCCCCACCTGAAAAATCTCATCCCGAGATTTAACTACTCGAGGCATAGCACTATCGACAAACAAGAGGACACTTAGACCTCATTTGATCCTTGCGTTCCCAAGTAAGCTCAGGACCACGCTTTGAATCCCAACGAACTTTCACTAATGCTATCATACTATGCTTTTACTCATGACCTCTCGGTCCACAACATCAACGGTTCCTTGACAAAACAAAGAGTCTTGTCAACCTTAATCTTGAGTAACTTCCACAATCCGAATCCAACTACTAATGAATTGGCTTACCCTCACAAGGGTGCAATTAGCAACACAACAACCCCAAACAAAAAAGAAGCATCCCACTACATGAACCTCGCTCGTCATCGAGAAAACTCATCAAAACCCTTAAGTTGTTATAACAACGTGTTTTATATCTTAACCTCGCAACTCATCAAATAAGAACTGTCTTGAAATTAAGATATAAGATGTTACAATGCTCAGCGTATCTACAGAATCCACGTAAATTCAGGTTTACTTAAACTTTCAGCACCTCCCAATCCAATTTCCGATACTCAGCTCATAAGACAGAAATTCTCAACTGAACTATAGGCCCAATCCATCCAAGGATCTCAAATGGTCCTACATAACTCGGTTATAACTTGTCTTTCTTTCCAAATGTACTACACCTCTCCAAGGTGAGACCTTCAACCACCCATAACCTACCAGCATTAATTCAAAAGTGTCCCACTACTACCAAGCTAACTCTTACGATAATTTGGCTGCCTCAAGCCTTTCCTGTATTACCAATATCTTGTTGGTTGTTTCTTGTACCAAATTCAATCTATTCAACTCACTCTTGCTGGTTATGGCCCATAAAACGGTAACTTACATTCCTTTCCATACCATGCTTCAAATGAAGCACATCCATACTTGAATGATAATCCCCACCTTAGGGAAAAACTCATCTCATGAAAGTGAGTATTTCAATTACCTCTAAAATCCACCATACTTGTCCTAAGCATAGCTAGGAACGAGGTGACTTAGTCAGTTCATTGACTACACCCAACTCGCATCGTATCCACTACTCACACTAGGTAACTTGACAACAATATCCTTAGTTATCTTTTCCCACTTCTACTCAGGTAACTCAGGTTGTAGCAACAATCCTGAAGACCCTTGATACCCAACTTCCACTTCCAAATACGCTAAATTTTATTAGATAACTGAAACGAGTTCGATAAAATAAAAAGAATTTTTTGAATCAAGATATGAAATTATACATGTATTATTAAATATCAAATGTACATTCACTATACTAATTTATGTGAAAGTGTTTGTTTTGACTTGTCTAGTTTATTTTAAACTGGTCGGTTAATTATTAACTAGATAAAATTCTTGTAAACTTTTTTTAAGTTTAAAATATATCCTATAGAACACTTGTTGAATTTCTTAGAAGATGGATCTACCGAAACCTTATTAAATTTCTTTAAGAAGAAATGGATCTACTGAAACCTTGTTGAGTTTTTGTTTCCCTACAATCTTAAAACTTCATCTTTAAGATGTTTGACAGAATTATAAACACTTTCTTAAAATTGGATTAAATATTATTAACAGATTTTATAAACTGTTTTATGTCGAAACCAAGATTGGGTTTCTTTGGAAATCAGTTTTAATTAAACAGACTTGGAATTGCAGATACATAACGTTTTAATTAATACGAATCAGTTTACGTATATAGAAACCAGGATTGAGTTTCTATTAAACTGATATTATTTTCACTGAAACCAAGATTGAGTTTAGGTAAAACAGATCTGGTACAAGCAGATACTGAGTGATTACTGTTTGTTTAACTGTTTGTGTATGATATTTTAGGCTGACTAACACTCAAACTCCTCCTACTGCGACTACTATTGTGAACACAATCGGTGCGCCAGTTACCAACACAGTGGCTAATCATGCGGAGAAACCAAAAAAATTCAATGGTCAGAATTTTAAGAGGTGGCAACAAAAGATGTTCTTTTATCTCACCACCTTAGGCCTTGCGCGGTTCTTGAATGAAACAGCACCTCAGGTTGAACCTCCTGCCGAAGGTCAATCCTCTAATGCACAGGCTGTGCAAGCTGTGGAAGCATGGAAACATTTAGACTTCTTGTGTCACAATTATGTTCTGAATGGTTTGATAGATCTTCTGTATAATGTGTACTGCAAGACCACGACTGCCAAAGAATTATGGGAGTCATTGGAACGCAAGTACACGACAGAAGATGTTGGTACAAAGAAATTCATGGTAGATCATTTTTTGGATTACAAGATGGCTGATTCAAAGAGCGTGGTCAGTCAGGTTCTAGATCTGCAAGTTTTGCTACACGATATTCATGCTGAAGGAATGACTTTGAGTGAAACTTTTCAAGTAGCTACTATTATTAAAAAGTTACCTCCAAGCTGGGTAGAATTTAAAAACTACTTGAAGCATAAGCGAAAGGAGATGAGTTTTGAAGACTTGGTTGTTTGTCTTCATATTGAAGAGGATAACAAGCTGGCTCAGAAAGACACTTATACACCTGATTCTGCCAAGGCTAATATGGTTGAGCATGCTGGGTCATCTTCAAGGTTTAATTCCAAGGGAAACTGAACCACTTGATATGATACATACTGACATATGTGATTTGAAATCATTACCCACAAAGGGTGGCAATAAGTACTTTATCACGTTTATTGATGATTGTACAAAGTATTGCTATGTTTACTTGTTGAAAAGTAAAGATGAAGCTATAGACAAGTTTGTTCTATACAAAACTGAAGTTGAGAATCAACTTGGTAAGAAAATCAAGGTTGTACGAAGTGATAGAGGAGGTGAATATGTGGCATCATTCGCCGAGCTTTGAGCAAAACATGGAATAAGACACGAGTTCACTGCTCCTTATTCACCTTAGCAAAACGGTATTGCCGAAAGGAAGAACCGTACCTTATCTTTTAAATAAGCCATTGTGACAGCCACTTATCTTTTAAATAAGATACCCCGTAAGGATAAAGAAGAGACCCCTTATGAATTATGGATGGGATGAAAACCATCATATCAGTACTTACGAGTGTGGGGCTGTTTAGCTAAGGTAGCTGTGCCAACTCCCAAGGCCCAAAAGATTGGACCTAAATCTGTGGATTGTATATTCATTGGATATGCTAAGAACAGCAGTGCTTATCGTTTCATTGTACATGAATCGAAAAATCCGGATATACAAAAGAATACGGTAATGGAATCAAGGAATGCTTCTTTCTTTGAACACATATTTCCTTGTTTATCAAAAGAAACTGGAAGCTCAGCCAGATTAGATGATGAAGTTGTCCAAGATAAGAGACAACGAGATGATAATGATCTCCAAGATGAGAGACAAGATCAAACCGAGGAAGAAGAAGTTGAACCAAGAAGAAGCAAAAGGGCAAGAAACGAGAAATCGTTTGGACCCGATTTTGTTTCTTTTATGGTAGAAAATGAACCCACGTCTTACCGAGAAGCGGTAACTTCCTCGGAAGGGCAACAATGGAGAGAAGCCATCAAAAGTGAAATAGATTCTATTTTACAAAACCATACGTGGGAGCTCGTGGATTTACCTCCTGGTTGTAAACCACTAGGCTATAAATGGATCTTCAAGAAGAAGATGAAAGCTGATGGCACCATTGACAAATATAAAGCAAGGTTGGTAATCAAAGGATATAGACAACGTGAAGGTCTAGACTACTTTGATACTTATTCGCCCGTCACGCGAATAACCTCGATTAGAATGATACTTGCTATTGCCGCATTAAGAAATTTGGAAATTCACCAAATGGATGTGAAAACGGCTTTTCTAAACGGAGATTTAGAAGAAGAAATATATATGAACCAACTAGAGGGTTTCATGGCTCATAGACTAGAGAGCAAATTTTGTAGGCTTGTTAAGTCATTATATGGCTTAAGGAAAGCTTCCAAACAAGGACATCAATGTTCACCATATCATGTAAGAATGTGGAATTGAAATTAATAGATGTATTTGTGATCGATGGTATATATGTACTCCTGTGTTTATACATAGATGGTATAATTATCACTAGAAGTGATAAGAAGATAAACAAATCCACTAATGATATGTTGGGGTCAAGATTGAGATGAACTTCATTAGTTGTTAAATATGGTTCTTGGAACTAAGGTTATGTGAACCAATATGGATTTATTTTGAAGTAAAAAACATTATAAGGACAATATTCTTGAGAGGTTCAATGTGGGGGATTCCGGCCTAGCTAGAATTCAATGACATCTTTTTAAAACAAAAAAGGTTTGCCCCATTTTGAATACTCAAAGAATATTGGGCATCTTATGTGTGTAATGACATGTGTGACTTGAATTTATAACCAGGTCATGTATACCAGTAATTCAAGTGATATTCATTTGAATAGTATTACACAAGTACGAATGGTATAACTTAGTGAAATTGCATTATTGAAGAGTACCCTACTGCGCTATCAAAATGATAGATTAATGCATAATTTGTATTCTTACTATAAAGCATCTATATCACTAGAGCGGAAAGTTACTTTACGCTAAGTGGAAAGCTATGTCTTAGAAAATCTTGCAAGTATTTCAACAAACCTATAGCTAAAATCTATGGTGAAATCTGAATTTATCATTATAAAGAATAAATTTATAGAATATGCAGGATATTTACGTTAATTCGTAAAGGACATACCAAGATGGCGTAAACCAGTAAATGCCATGTTTATAAAGTGTGATAGTCAATTGAATTTTCGACAGAGCTCATATCACAATGTAAAATACGTTAAGCTCGAGAACATATTCATCATAGACGTGTGATTGGTGCGACAACTACTCTCAGATAGAGTTATTTTACATTAACTACATAAATTCAAATGAATAACATCGCGGAATCCGGCTTACTAAAGGCTTAAGCCAGAGAGATATTAGAAGTCTCTAAAGGATGTGACTAAAGCCCTTAAAGGAATGAGTTTCTATGAAGGAAAACCTAACCCAGTTGACTAGATCCCAAGATTTGGGTTCAATAGGACAACCTAATCCTAGAAATGTGGGGGAAGTCACGTCAATATGGGGTGTTACTTAAAATTGTAACATCCTAGTTGATTCCTATAACAAATGTTACTTGTTGAGAGGTTAGACATATGGCTTTCATGATTCAGGATAAATCACAAAGCATAGTGATTCAAGATAAAATCACAAAACATATATTTTTAATTATTCAAGATGAAATCACCTATGAGAGAGGGGTGGGATCGCTTCGAAAGGAAATATGGGGGGCGCAATTCCTAATAGCTCTTGCATAACGAGGCTAATGTTCAGGACCATAATGATCATGACTAAAAGGACTTGACAGTGTCAGGAAGAGTCTTGTGTGAGTGTGTATTGTCGTCTACGTAAACAGAGGCTTAGTTCAAGGACATCGCGTCTACTCAGATCTAGGAGACTAAGTGCATCTCACAAGGGAAGGTTCAAAGGGTCATACCTACCTATCCTATGCAAGACTCAACTGTTGTTGGAACTTTCATTGAAACATTTTGTGTATGTGACCGATCATCTATTCATTTGGGGATTGTTGGGAAAATTTGGTTAAGCAAAATAGATTTTTTGACCAACTTGAACAGAATTATTTAATGTATTGTTCATATATATATATATATATATATATATCTATATATAGATATAAAATATAAATATATATAAATAATAAATAATAATATAAATATAAATAATAAGTTTGTGTAAGTTTGCGTTCTCTTTGTAAAGAGCTTCGCAATGAACTTTTATGTGTCCAAAATGGAGTTGATGTGAATGAGATATCGCGTCTCAAAGTTAGGCATTCGGTGCCATGATTAAAGAGGAATTTATGTTTATTTTCTATCCCACATTGGTGGGATGAGTTAACTTGTGAGGACTCTATAGTGTATAAATAGAGGCCCTAATTCCATAGCTTTGACACACATCAAATCAATAAGAATTATTGATATCCAACTTATGAAGTACACATCTGGAAAGGTGATATTCCAAGCAGTTTGTTAAGTCCGACAGTACAACTTACTGTTTTGGCTGTTGTACCTTGGAAACAACGTGAATCTGTTTTAAAAGGGAAGCTGTCCAACACGTGCCTCAGCTCTTTACGTGCTTAAGCGTAGTCAAACACGTTCCTCCCCCCCCCCGAAAAGAGTTTTCCTCCTTGATAGTGATCCAAGAAAGTTACTTTTACTATATTAACTGTTTCTTTTATTTAACAGTTCCATAAGTGTCTGTTCTGCTTCTACCTCCATTATGTCTGTTTTTATTTTCTGTTATTATTTTACTTTAATTATTTATTAATTATTATCTGATTCTATTTTAATAAAGTGTACATGTTTCCTATAATATAATTGTCTGTACATAAACTTTTGAATTCTCACTAAATGGGTACTGCTAAATAGGGTTGGAAACGAGCCGAGCCGAGCCTGAGCCTGCCAGAGCTCGAGCTCGGCTCGTTTATATTTCAGAAAGCTCGAGGATCGTTTCGAGCCTTAAGAGTTGAGCTCGAGCTCAGGCTCGTTGTATGATATATAAGCTCGGGCTCGGCTCGTTTGTGATGCACTTATAAAAATTAAAGCTTGTCTTCATAAACTTACTTATTCGAGCTCGTTTATCTAATGCTCGTTTATATTTTTAGCTCGTTTACTAGAGCTCGTTTAGGCTCGCGAGCCTAGCCGAGCTTTGTATGTAAAGCTCGGGCTCGGGCTCGTTTATTAAATGAGCTCTAATTTAGGCTCGAGCTTGGGCTCGAGCTCGTTTAGGCTCGGTTCGTTCGAGCTTTTTACCAATCCAATCCTGAGCTTTTCACGAGCAGCTCGGCTCATTTTCACCCCTACCGCTAAACCAAAAACCCCATGGTGTTTGTCTTTTTTGTTTTATACTCTTCAGCAGTCGAAGAAAAAGAACCACACGTTCTAACTAAAGCGGAAATAATTAAGAGTTGCTCGTCCGATGTTTTATAAACGGATCGTTGCCTAATACGGTTTTCTTAAATACTACTACCTCCGTCCCAAAATTATTGTCCAGTTTTGACTTTCTGAGTCTTTATTTATCAACTTTGACCTTAAATAATTTTGTTTATGTTACATAATACTTGATAAAAATTATACCAATGAAAAATACATTTAAAACTCAATCCATTCATATATTATGCATCAAATATTAAATAGCATAAACACAAATATTTAAGGTCAAAGTTGAGAAAGAAAGACTTAGAAAGTCAAAAGTGGACAATAATTTTGGGACGGAGATAGTATCTGTTTTTGAACGGCGGGTTTAAGAAAACCTTTTCTCCAATACTTACTTACTTTCTAATGATTACCGCTGTTAAAAATAAGTTTTGTTAGAGGTCTTCTTATATACTCGTGTTTCTAAATTAGTTGAAACGAACTTAACAATGCACGCCTGAATGTTTTAATTATTTTACATAAACTAATAAATATAAGTGCTCAGACATGCTACTAAAATTATTGTTAACTTTTATAATTTTCTAACGGAACTTCAATCGAAAAGCATCTTTAAGAGACCATTTAACTTTTAGTCGATTAACACCAAAACTAATCAAAACATGAGATTAGGTCATTCTATGCTTTTCAAACCTCTTGCTAATTCAGTTTAAATGATGCCGAAAGCAAATTAAAGTTCGATCTACCTGTCTAACCTTCCTTGTTTGTGTCATATATAAAGTTTTTATGAACTTGACGTTGCCTACATTTCCGTCAAATAATACCATTATTAAATGTACACACTTTTTTCGTGTCTCCAGTACTACAGTTTCTAATCTCCTCCACTCATAAGTCATAACTATCACACAATTAGTAGTAGGTCTGGAATTCTAAAGGATACCAAAAAGATATTCATGGTTAGTTCATGCCTAACTACATGATACTAGTATGAATTATCACCATATTTAACTTTTTAAAATAACATGCATTAAATTATATTTCACAGTACATATATACTGTACAAATCTTTTAAGAATATTGTTTTGTCGAGTATATAAAACAACCAACAAAAGACAAAACTGTTTACAAAGATTTTTCTGAGATCACCAAAAGCTTCCCACAATATATGGACACGTCAATTTCAATTATTGCAATATAATCTGTGTTCATATGTGATACTTCACTTCCCACTAAAATAAGCATGTCAACTTTTCAGTCAACTAAAATTTTGTTTACAAAGTCTTATAAATAGACATGACCCAAAACGATAATACCAAACATATCATATGTTCTACCCAACACACACTTATTTCATATCTATCCTAAAAAGAAAATAGAAAACAACAACATAGTACTAAACTTCTTTAAACATGGTGGTGCTCCAATCTTCTGGTCTCCGAACCTACTACTAGCAGTCGCGTTGTTAGTTTCGGCCTACATGTCTTCACGGGACGATGGTTCATGGTTTTCGCATGTCTTTTAATCATGTCCGTTGCTGGGGCAACGTACATGTTTGCTTTATACTCGGGTGATATTAAAACATCACTCGGGTATGATCAAAGCACCCTTAATCTTCTAAGCACGTTTAAAGATTTAGGTGGGAACGTAGGAATCATTTCGGGCTTAATAAACGAAGTAGCACCACCTATGGTTCGTGCTACTTCTTGGTGCACTTATGAAACTTTATTGTTACTTCCATGATTTGGTTGGCTGTTGCGGAAAATAGCTAGACCAATGCCGTTTTGGCACAGTGTTTGTTCATTTGCATAGGCAAATTCGCAAACTTTTGCGAACACGGTGCTTTGGTTACTTGTTTAAAAAACTTCGCCGATAGTGAGGTTGGTTTGGGACTTCAAAGTTTTTGTCGGGCTAAGTGGTGCAATTATACATCAATTGTACCATGGCTTATATGGGTATGATTCGAAGTCATTGATCTTGTTTATTGGATGGCTTCCAGCTGCAGTTTCAATCGTTTTTCTTCGAATTGTAAGGGTTTTAAAGGTGGTTCGACAAGCTAACGAGCTCAAAACTTTTTATAACTTTCTATATATTTCATTAGGGTTGGCCGGGTTTCTTATGGTTATAATCATAATTCAAAACAAGCCTCGGTTTCTAGAGTTCGAGTATGCTTTAACAGCTTCGGTAGTTGTGATTCTACTCTTTGCTCCCATTGGAATTGTGATTTAAGAAAGTATCATCTTGGAAAAGAAAACAAGAGGTGTTATACATTTCCCAGACAAAATAACACCGCAGAAAACCCAGCCGTAAGGAGATGTAATCGAAAAACCTACATCTCCCGAAAAGGAACTATCTTGTTGGAAAACAGTATTTTCTCCACCAGAAAGAGGCGAAGACTACACTATATTACAAGCGGTTTTTAGTATCGACATGATAATATTATTCACCACCACGACTTTTGGCGTAGGTGGCACTTTAACCGCAATCGATAATCTAGGCCAAATCGGGCGGTCACTCGGCTACCCAAGTACTAGCATCACAACTTTTGTGACGCTAGTCAGTATTTGGAATTACATGGGTCGGGTCGCCTCGGGTTTTATCTCAGAGATTTTATTAGTCAAGTACAAATTTCCAAGGCCATTGATGCTCACCATTGTCCTTTGTGTTTCTTGTGTGGGGCACTTATTAATTGCCTTCGGAGTACCCAATGGGCTCTATGTGTCATCCGTCATAATGGGTTTTTGTTTTGGAGCTCAATGGCCATTGATTTTTGCTATAATATCTGAAATATTCGGGTTGAAATACTACTCGACCTTGTACAATTTGGGTGGTGGAGCAAGCCCGCGAGGGCATACAACCTCAAGTGTAGTTGTCGCGGGTCGACTTTTTGACAAAGAGGCATAAGAACAAAATGAAGGCTAAGGGCGTCGAACGAAAAAAAGGTCAAGACCTTGAGCAGCGTAACGGAGTTGACTGTAATAAAAATGTCATATATTATAATAACTAAACTCTGCCGCAAAAACGCTATATTTGCGTGTCTCTCATAACGTTCATTTTAGTGATCCGACACAAGAAAATTCAACCGTATGACATTTACAAAAGTTTCGTGATGGCATAGCTGAAGCACAACGACCTCACAAAACCGACGATGGATTGCATCCCATCGAAACAAACCCGATGCCACCACAAGAAAGAAAAACAAGAGCAGAAGATAATAATTGAGATAGACATGTCATTTTATTGCCACTTAACTATAAAAAGAAATGAAAAAGAAAGTAACGGAATGTTTTGTGTTATAAGGAATCTTAATTTCCAATACAATGGGGGTTTGTATAAAGTGATGTTATATTTTCGTCTCAGTTCTTTGAAAGATTTTGTCTTTTTTACTTGTGGTATCGGAGTTTATTTCAATTAGTAGGTGGACCACGTTACATTTTGGTTGCCTTATGGACTTGAGTGATTGCCACACAAACATAAATACAGCTCTCTTTCAACATCAGAAATGTTACAAGAGATAAACATGTCAAAACGTATTACATTAATGGTATGGTGAGACAAACAATTGTCATTCGTTGGTTATTAGCATATACCGAAAAACAACACAATAAGAAAATAAATTTGGATACTTGCTCTTTTACTATAGATAACCTACACAAAACGTCATAAACGCCTTTTTAGATCCACTCTCACTGCGGGCGAGTTTGTTTTTCCGGCGGGTCCAAACGCCTAATCAGATCCACTCTCACCTTTAATTTAATCGTTCCTTAATTCTTTGCTGAAACCCATTCGCTGCATAAAGATGTGTAATCATATAATCCTATCTCTTGATTAGATTGTCGATTACATTTTTTTATTCGGCTCGACGTCTTTCGGAAAGAAGCGATTAGATCTAAAGGTGTTCATATCAATACGCTTGAACTCTCTTCAATCCAAAAGTATCTATAACCCTAATTACAATTGTTTTTTTTTCCCGCTCCCATGAGCAGTTTCAGAACCAAAGAGTGATGAAAGTGGAACGATCGCCACAATTTCGCTTGTTTATTTCACGAATTCCCACCCGTATACGACCACGGCTAAGGAACTTGTTATACATGTAGTCAATATGGGCATGTTATTGACGTCCTACATTCCAACAAAAAATCTAAGAGTGGCAAAAGTTTTGGTTTCGTCAAGATTATCAATGTTTGTTTAAGGCATGAAGAAAGATTGATTAATAAATCTATCACTGTCTGGATTGGCCGCTCTAAGCTCCATGCTAATATTGCTCGCTTTCTAAGATCATCTGTAAAAAGTATATGGGGGTTGGGGTACAGAAGCCTGTTGTGAACCGAACTCCTAAAGCTCTAAATAAAAATTACTAGATACGGGTTCACATATGGGTGTTAGCAGTAATACATTCCGAGTGCTGTAGATCCCTGGTATTGAGTATGGATTGAATACCATGCCTAATAAAATTGGACTTGTCGACAGTTTTGATTGCTATGATTGAAAGAGTTTTGCGGCTATAAATATCTCAAGAAAGTTTAACGAGAGGAAGTTTTGCGGATTTGAGATCAAATATTTAGGGGAATTGTGGTTGATGTATTGGAATTACTCGTCAATGATGTATTAAAAAAATGCTTTCAAGACTAATGTGGGAGTGAGTTCCTGGTTTTCTGAAATTAGACAGGCTTCGCACGAATTTGTAACCGAGGGCAGAATCGCTTGGATTGACGTGGAAGGAGTGCCTTTGAAATTTTGGTCGAATAATACATTTAAAAAGATTGCTTCTAAATGGGGTATGCTTATGGACGTGGACGATTGTAATGAATCATGTTACTACTCGAACAGCGGAGACATGTGTGTGTTAGCGAAAACACCGGAATGGATTTTTGAGAATGATTAAATTGATTCGGGTGGTAAAAACTTATTGGAATCGAGCCAAGGAAGCAACGGGGCTAGGATTTCCAGAGTTTGAAGAGGATGGAGAAGAGGAGCAGGATGATGGGGACGAGATTGAGAATGATGAGTTTGAAATCAAGGAAGGAGAGGTAGAAGTGAAAGTGGAAACACCGGAACCAGTAATTGAGGAAGGGGTACTCAGGAGGTGAAATCGGAAGACCCTTTTGGGATCTATTCTTTATTAAAGAAGACGAAGAAGGGTGAGCAAGATGATTACAATACCTCAAGTGAAGCTGATAACATAATAAGTACCCTCCAAGGTTTTACGCCAGTGGTTAGTGAACTGGAGGGGGAATCTAATGTGGAAACCAAGCATGGTTTAGCTCAAGAAAGCGAAGTGGTTTCCAAAAAAGAGTAATGATGCAGAAGACAGGTAATGAAAAACATTGTCTTGATAAAGGCAAAGCAGATCCTCATAACTTCTGTTCGTTCAAAAATTCGACTGCCCACTTAAGGGGGGTTCTATACTGGATGCTATTATTAGTAGGAAGATGTGAAAGTGGGGAAAGTCATGGGGTTTAAAATGGACAGATGTGAAGATAATATTATGGAGATTATCGAGTCTCAAGGAGCGGCAAGGGTGTTCCAATGAATTTTCTGTCATTGAATGTGCAAGGTCTTACTCAGAAGGTCAAAAAAGACTGGGTGAAGGAGTTATGTTGTAAAAATAAGGTGAATTTTGTGGGACTCCAAGAAACTAAAATGGAGTCAATGGAAGTATCGTTTGTAAAACAATGTTGGGGGAACTTTTCGTTTGAATACGTGCACAGTGACTTCATGGGTAATTCAGGGGGTAACGTGTGTATTTGGGATCCGAATTCGTTCTGTAGGAGTAGTAGTACAGTTTCTGACTATTTTGTGATTATAAGAGGGACTTGGTTAAAGAATGGAAAGAACCTTTTAGTTATTGTAGTTTATGCTCCTCAAGATGCGAAGGAGAAGAGCATTTTATGGGAGTACTTAACTTATGTGTCTAATAAATGGGCTGGGGATGTTGTGATCATGGGCGACTTCAATGAGGTGCGTCTCCAAGCTGACAGATTTGGCTCAGTTTTTTCTCAGCGTGAAGCGAATAGGTTTAATGATTTTATTAATAAGGCAGGGTTAGAAGAGGTGCCGCTTGGTGGAAGTAAATATACTTGGTGTCATCGATCGGCGAGGAAATGATATACTACAGGTTCATGGTTTCTGGAAGTTTAAGTTAAATGTAATCCTCATAGAGCGCGGTTTACTTTAGAGAGATTTTTATCGAATCCTAGACCGAATATCTTCTTACGTAGAATCTACATGTACTATGGTCCTACTCCGTTTCCGTTTCTTTCATTATTGGCCAGAGTATGGGAAGGTATTTGAATAAGCTTGATAAACGAGTCTTGGGAGGTTGCTCCATTCAGTTGTTTCAAACCCCATACGGTGCAGCTAATGGTTACAATAGAAGTTCCTGTAAGCTAAAAATCAGGGAATTAGGATAAGAGAATACAATCGAGCTAATAATGGTGTGGTTCAGAATTAAAATAAAATTGGCTTGATATAGACAAAAACTTGAACACAGTTCAGGGATGAAGAGCTGAAAAACTACAAGGGTTGGAGCTAATAAAACAAGGATCAAAGGGGAAACAAAACAAGAAGGGCGTTGGAGAATAGGCCAAAAAACAAAAATTCCGATGGCATTGAGGGAGATGAAAATAGTAAGTTTTTTTCAACGGGATCTGAAAAGACTAGCAGTAGAACCAACATCCGTGTATTATGTGATAATGGAAATGGACGGACCCCAAGGGCATTTCCTGAGTAAAAAGAATTCTTTCAGTATTTTAACGAAAGATTCCTGTGAATCGGTACCTAATGGGGTTAAGTATGATAAAGGATTTTTTTTTCCTCCTTTTTGTTTTATTTTATTTTTCTTCCTAATTCTTTATCGAAGAGTTCCAGGAGGATAATGAAAAGAAACATTACCTTGGCGGAAATTAAAGCACACAAGTCAGTTATGGAAATGTGGTACTGATAAATCGCCGGGTCCGGACTGGTATAGTTTTTGGGTTTTAATCTCGATCTGGAATAGTATTAAATAATGATGTGGTTAAAGGCGGTTACAATGGTTTCTTTTAATCATGGGAGAATTCCCTAAGGTTGGTAACTCTCACTTATTGCGTTGAATCCTAAGATTCCGCGATGCAAATATGGTTTAAGGATTTTTGTGGCGATCAAATAGCTTGAACGGGAGTTTGTTATAAGATTGTCACCAAGATCAGACTAAATACGTCCTCGTATGTGTGATTGGGGAGATTATTAACGAGGTTCAGTCCGCTTTTATTGGGGATCGTCAAATCCTAGATGGGCCATTTATTATCAACGAAGTGATGCAATGGTGTAAACATAAGAAAAAGCAAGCGTTCATATTTAAAGTGGATTTCGAAAAAGCCTATGATTCGGTTAGATGGGAGTACCTAGATGAAGTTCTTCACAAATTTGGGTTTGGAGTCAAATGGAGAGGATGGATTCAAGGGTGTTTAAAACATTCGAAAGGATCCTATTCTCATTAATGGTAGTCCTACGAAGGAGTTCACTTTCAGTAAGGGTCTCAAACAAGGGGATCCTTTATCCCCCTTCTTTTTTATCAACATTAATGAGAGAGCCTTCATAACGGCGTTCAAAGAGTGGTGATGCGGGGTTGTATTCGGTTTAAGTCTTAGAGTTCTACGGTTTAACTCCTCTGCAATTGTTTTAAAATGCGGACGACGCAATGTTTGTCAGCCAATGGAGAGAAGAGAATATTGGAATGTAAGTTATTGTTCTAAAGTGGTTTTTTAGGCGTCGGGTTGGGATTAAACATCTAAAGTAGATCATGGGGAGTTCATAGTAAACGCT
The DNA here is from genome assembly GCA_026074375.1 of Tanacetum coccineum. Classification (NCBI taxonomy): domain Eukaryota; kingdom Viridiplantae; phylum Streptophyta; class Magnoliopsida; order Asterales; family Asteraceae; genus Tanacetum; species Tanacetum coccineum. Next base: position 8,217 of record BQNB010063524.1, on the reverse strand, counting down.
GGAAAGTTTGGTATACGATGACGGCGGTTAAACTTGGGTGTCTGATTATGAGACAACCTCTCCGTCGTGTATCTTGGGACTAAAGGTAGTTTGGTAATATGGCGAAAGTTTTTCAGAATGAAGAAGTCATGAGACAAGGTGATGAAAACGATTGTCGAAAGTGGAAACTAAAAGCGCTTTCTATAGAGGTAGAACTAACTTTAATTAAAGTCGAGTAGCTTGGTTTAGACGCCATCTTTTTTTCCATGTCTAGTTTTAAGAGAGCGCCCAGACAGTGTTCAGAACCTATGAAGCGATCGGAGTATAATTTTTTTCAACGGTGCATAAAAGGGTAGTAATCAGATGTACATGTGATTAAGGTGGAACCGAGTCCCTAACGCTAAAGATAAAGGTGGTTTGGGGGTGCCTATTTTAAATAACGCTCTCAAACCGGGTATGTTGATGAAGTGGAATATGAGGTTTATCGATCAAGAAACCTGAATGCCTTTGTGGTCCCAGGTTATACAAGGCTAATCACGGGAAATGAAGGGGGGATTGGGTGTCGGAGTAAATTTAAGTCGCAGTCAAATTGGTTGTCTATTATTGAAGAAGCTGCTAGTCTGAAAGAAAAGGGGATTAACTTTTTTGAGTTTGTTCATCATAAATTGGGGAACGGAGAGTCAACTAAATTCTGGGAGGATAAGTGGTGGGATGATAAGAAAGTTAAAGATATTTAATTCCAGGTTATTATGCTTTGGAAAATAGCAAAACGTGTCGGTCGCTAGGAAAATAGAAGTCATATCGCTGGAAGACTCTTTTTCGTCGTAGGTCCGAGGGGGAACTGAAGCAAAAGCAAAAGGTAGGGGGCCTGGTAAGATCTAGTAAACTCGGTAGAGCTCAGGCCGTTGTGAGATAGATTCGTGTGGGATCTCGATCAATTCTGGTGATTCTTCGGTATTCGTCTATAATGAAGTATATTGAGATAATGTTAGATTGCCAGGTAGCGAAGTCCGACGATTTTGGATCAAAATTAATCCAAATAAGGTGAATATTTAGCTTGGAAATCGCTGTGATGCGCTTTACTATTTTCCTGTCCAGGTTAAATCTTTCTTTCTTTCTCCGGCGTGGATTCCCTTGTTCCTATTTTGTGTCCAATTTGATGTGCGAAACCTGATACGGTGAATCATATTTCCCTTAGTTGTGAGGTGGCTCTCAGATTTTTATAAAGATTTGTTCGATGTGGCAATGTTGACTATATGGAGGACACCGTTCGAAGAATGAAAAGTTGGATGGAATTCGATTCGGATATCCCGCAATTGAAGGACCATGTTCACAGGAGTTTGCTTCACTTTCTGGTGGTGGATATGGAACACGCGTAATAAACTGTTGTTCGACAAACACGCTCCTAAGAAGGCGGATATTTATGATAATGTCGTGTCGTATTCTTTCAATTGGTGTAAATCTAGATGTAAAGCTAATCTCAATTGGGATGAGTGGCTTAAGAACCCAAATCTCATGTAAATTTTGCTAGCTCCTTGTTAGTTTTGTGGTATAAAATTGCTGTTCAAAAAAAAAAATACCGAAAAAGTCTGGCTCAAAATATGACTTTCAAATCAAGTTTCGAGTTAGTGGATGCTGCCAAAGAGAGGGACGATGCCATACACGAAAGAACCCGACCTAGATCCAAGGTAAGCAAAAGATGGATTTATACTGAATTTGTAAACCGTAGTTTTGAAACATGTCTTAATTACGTTTAGTTATAAAAACTTACAACGACGTAAGCATAGTAAGAGACCCATCAATATTAAATTATTAAGTGTTATGAACTTCATGCTAAATTGTTGAAAATTCAACACACACGAATATCACTAATCTGCTTAATATTTCCAACATACCATGATTATCAAAATCTATATTTTAACTATATACGATCAGCGGGATTTTTGGAATATAATATTGAAAACCTGGGTCACATTATTTTTTCGTCCTGACCCTAACCACAACATAACCTTGATCTAAAACCGCCCCATTATTATCCACATCTTCTTAACGCTTCTCTATCTCCTTCCTCCTCTTCATCAATCATATTGCTACTGTCTTCAACCCACTCCTTCTCCTCTCCATCTGATCTCACTGATCCTACACCCACTTTCACTTAAAGCTTCCAAGGTCTACTCATAACTAAACAGAAGTCATCTGTTTTCTCCTCTCTAGTCGCCTGAAATACACACACAAACCACCACAACAAGTAATTCCTGCAACAAATCCCGGCCTGTTTGTATGATCCTTTTATTTTATGGAGGAAAATTTAGGGGGTTTCTTTCTTATGATATTTTCACCTATTATTAGTTAATTTAGATAGAGTTTGGGTGTTAGATGCAAGTTTTCTTGTTGGTGAATTACCATTACTTATTTGTTTGTTTTTCTTTTCATCATCACACCTGATTTTTTAAAGGTTTTGTTTTATTTGGTTTTCATCACTTTCTGATAATGAGTTTCTTCTTGTTATTTTTCAATGTATTTGTAGGTGTTTGGGTTTTTGAAGATTCTATTACTTTAGCATGGAGTTGCTATGTTATAAGGTTGCTTTTTATATTCCCTTGTAAGTTTGTGAACCCTAATTCATAGAGTATTTATATCAGTATATGTTAATTTGTTAGTGAAAAACTGAGTTTTTTTATATTATGTTTATTAGTAGCGAATGTAAAAGTAGGTAAATTGTTGTGTATTACCGCTAATTAAGTTTATTAGACTAAATCCTTTCTGAGACAAAATAGGCGTTAATATGATATAATAAAGTAATGGGATTTAGCGAATGTGATATAAGTGAAGGTGAAACAACTACATTCCTTTGGATATATGTAGAAGTTGGACGATGTTTGTCAATTGTAGTCAAAGGCCAAGCGCTAGGTCAATTAGTCCCCTTACGACAATTGCGCCCCGACAAAAATTTTATTTTAATTTTGGAATATAAAGAGTGACCCTTTAAAATTCGACTTTATAAATTCTAGTATGAACAACGTACCTTGGTGTGGTGACATTTAGGGTGATATAATCTGTGGGGAACTAAAGGAACTGCGAGTACTTATCTTATGATTACTAGAGGGAGAATATGCAGTTTATGGTTTAAGAGATCTGTATACGAAACAACATTGGAATTATTGCAGGACATTTTAATTAGATGGTTACAATCTTTGTTGGTAGATGGCAAAAGCAATCATATTTGATTGTTCATGTTCTGTTATTCATTCAAACAACATTTGGAATGTACGGGGTTAGTTCTGATTAAAATTTCCCTATGAGATTCATTTGTTTTCATGTTAGCAGAACTTTTTGAAAAAAACAAGTTAAGTATTCTAGGCATAGGTGGAATTCAATGTTATTAGCTACTGAAAGGGGACAATTTGCGTACCTCATAGATTTATCTCTGCCCTGTAATCGATATCAAAACTGAACAATCTCGTAACATAATCTAATCTATGAAATGTTATAGTGGAAAAGAATCAGAAATTTGAATATAAAATACCAAAATATGCAAAATTAGTTTTCCTAGATAAGAATGATTGTATAGATTATAATGTGGGCATTGCTTTTGTTATAACAACAGTAAAACATGTGGTAATTTGCTATTTGGGTTATTTGATAGCATTTGCGTATCTTTTTTCCTGTTGCCTTCTTCATGATCTTTTAACTTATTCTTTCATATATTTAATAGTGAATCTGAATGCCTTTTTTCTTTTCAGATTGGATGGATGGAATCAGAATTCTTGATCCCTCTACCAAGCAGGACCTGAGATATATCCACTTGACACGTAACTGAGATGTAATGAATCATTAATGGAGGTATAAGTTTTGGTTTAACGTGTAGTGGATTAGTAGTGTCGAATTTGAGTTTTTATATGTGATATGTTTGACTTTGAAATTCGAATTGTTAACTTTTTTGAAAGTTAGTTTTTTTTACTTCCGGATGTGCCATGTTGACTTAAAAAACGTAAGTTGATACATCTTTTATAGCTTAAAATGTATTAATCGAAATTGATGTGATAAAATTGTTCCTTACCAATAGTGGCATGTTGATATTAGAAGACAGAGTGTACATTCATTATAATAAAATGTTTATTTTGTGTGCATTTCAGATTAACCTATGTAGCTGTAACAGATTACTTAAATAAACAAAAAGGGAAAAGAGAATATGTTTGAAAAAGATGAGGCAGAGAAAGCAAAGAAAGGCGGCAAGAAAAAGAGAGTAAGAGCGAGAGCAGGGCCAAAAGGATTTGGACAAAAGTTGTCGTTAGTTATTCATTTGTTAGTGTGCCGCACGCCACTGATTTTGTTTGGAATGTTTACGCCTCCAGTGAATTGTAAGAGATCTAAAACCTTGAAATGTTTCTTTGATCCTCGCATCTCTATTAGTAACTGGAAAATGTTATTGGGATAAATAACTTTATGCAACATTTTATATCATTTGAAGCAGTTGATGTAATTTTTTATGGATATGAACATACGGTTTTATCAATTTAATTTATTCATTTTCTCCTCATACTTATGATCTTTATAATGTTGTATATAATTTGCCGCGGGAACAACGGTTAATGCATAAGGCGTTACTTAAAAAAAATATTGTAAACAAACACCCCGCAGCAACGTTCTTTTAGTTGCGGGTTGAGTAATGTGGTGCTTATTTAGCAGTTGTTGGTCTATAGAAGAAGCTTTGTTTTGATTATTTTGGACGCCTAGAAGTTTGTGTTCCAACGCCTGCAATATACCCAACATAAGTGAAAAAATTATGAGTTTTCCGTTAAAGTATCAAAACATGGCATATTCTATGTATACTTGAATTGTGGTTAGTTGTTTTTGTTATTCATAAGAAACACTAGCTAACTAAGAAGATCCGGAGGTCGGGGAAGATGGAACAAGAACTTAGCCATATTATTGATGAGAGAAAAAGGAAAGACGTGTATGTGTTTTAGAGAGAGAAAGAACACACACACACTTTGTTGAAAATGATACAAATGAATCCTCACCCCTACATGGAAGTATGGAGGGGGTATTTATAGTCCAAACACAACTAAACTATCCTCAATAGTCTAATCTAGTCCCTGTGTGTTTGGTTATTTTTATCAACTAATGTAATTTCGTATAAGTCCTCATATTTTAAGGCTAACAATCTTCCCCCAAAACAATCTTCCCCCAATATGTGGACACAAACGGAATTACTTACAATGTTACTAACAAGTACAAATACAATTAAATAAAGTGTTCCAAAGCTGAAGTTGTCTTCTGAGTTCTCCTGGTCTTGAAACTTGTATTCCAGCTTGGAACTTCATTGTCTTTACTTGTTCTGGAACCATTGTAGTATGCATGAACTGGATTAACTTCCCCCCAATTCATGCAGCATGTCTTGAAAAGCTTTCTTCATAGACTCCTTTTTGGCGAAGTTTCTGAATCAGCTTCCCCCCAAACCAACATCCCTATCTTGAGCAGATTCTGAAACATTGATGTAGCTTGAACAATCTTCTACTTGTCATCAAAGTGCACAGCGGAATTTTGTAGAAGTCAAACCACACCAACGACCACTGCTTCTTGTCATCAGGGCTTGGTGAATATTCGTTCGGGGGTGCATGCGAGAAATCAGCAACAATTCTTCTCACGTATGCAGAATACTTCATAAACCATACTAAGTAAAGTAGTCTACACTACTTCCCCCTGGAAGTTGACACGGTAACATCAAAGTCAACTAAGTCCCGGATGTACACATTTTCCCCCATGATGGTTGCGAACTCTCGGAAGCATCATTGTCGTGTACGTTCATATACTCGAGAAGTTCTTGTCATAAGCACAAATCTTGATATACAAAAGAATCATTACCCTCTTGACTTCAGAAACCGTAGAGGAGATGAAGCAAGAATCAAGAACACTTGGTATAATCAAGGTCTTGTGAATGAATGTCATCGAAGAACTTTGAAGATTTTGCTTAGACTGTGAAGTATCTTTGTCTTGGAATAGCACAAAAATACCCGTGAGAAGTGCTGATTACATCTCAACCTTTAAACTCTCTGGCTAACTTACCAACCTCGTATTCTGTCGGCTATTGTTGTGATCACTTGTGAAGTAAACCCGATATACCAAACTTGAAAAAGAAGTGAAATCCCCCAAATTTGTTACTTAAGCTTGCACTGTTGTGATTGAAGAACGGTGCAAGATTAGATCTTTAAGTACTCTATACCCACTCCGAAAGTATGAGAAGTACAACACCTCTTGAAGTTATCCACATCGACTTCTGCGTGTGACACTGAGTACTACAACGTAACTCCTTTAAGTGATAGTTATCCAGGTCTGCAACCAACCACCCCTGACTGCTGGTAACTAGATAATTCAAGTCTTAATCATAAGCTATATATGTTTAAGCAAGACATCAATCGATAGACTGTGTTTAAAGAAAAAAAGGTAGAAAATAGAAGGAAGTCTCGATGATGAAATAAGTAGACGCCTTCGTGAAACCCAACTTCAAGCTCAAATAAGGGATACCAAATCAACTTCGTGATCACTTGTCATCGTAATCCGAATCTTTAGCCGTTTGTCTTTTTAGTGAATCTTATTCGGATCGTTTTTAGTGTTATGTATCGTGTTTGTTGTGTTGTTGTTCGTTAACGGATATCGGGCTCAATAGATTATCATAAGCACGGCCCGTCCAAGTAATAAACCCGGTCATGTATACTTTTGCCCGACAAGAGAATGTTTTAATACCCGGCACAATCCGATAACATAAGTCCAAGATGAGATGTTGTGGTTTGATGTTGTTAATTGGTTGTCCTTTTAAGTTCAAGTATGTAAATTAAGCCCTTGAGAGTTGTGAGTTAATGGTCCAAAGATTGTCAATGTAAAGCAAATCTCAACTTACAAAACGCAATCATGAACTAGACAAAACGCAGTCAAGAAATGAAATGGACAGAGTCTCCCCTAGGCAAAACACAATAAGGGTCTTCAATTAGGCAAAACGTAGGGGCAAAACGCAACATTTCATAAACCAAAACGCAGGGCAAAACGCAATAACCAAAACGCAGAGCCTAATAAGACAAAACGCAGTACGTTGTCCTTCACAAAACGACAAACCGCAGTGTACTTTCTCTGAAGCAAAACGCAAGAATTCTTTGGGCAAATCGCAATGAATGAAGCAAAACGCAATCAAGAACACCCCTTCAGTTAGTCAAAACGCAGCCAAGAAAAAATCATCAAACTTTCTTGAAAGCTACGAAATGATGTTAAAACCACCTAGTAATGATGCAAGGGATAGTTCTAAGCCCGAAAGTACAAATCTTTAACACCTTTAACCACAAACAAAGATCAAACTTTGATTTTTTTCTTGCTATTTTTTCGAACAAAAAAAAATAACTAACCCACGAATTCCACACAAAACAAACACAAATACAAAACACCCCTGCAGCTCTGGTACCAATTGTAGGATCCCGATTATTACTTCATAACATATAACGAATCGAAGAAGAAAAGAGAAGAAGAAATGAAGGTTTTAGAGAGAGAAACAAGAGAGAGGTTAGAGAGAAAAGAAAGATATTATTAGAAGGAATATCTTAGAAATAAAAAAAACGTTAGATGTCTTTTCCAAGTGGAAAAGATATATAAATACCCCGTCACGTTTAAGTAAATGTGTGGGATAAATAACTCGGACCGGGCTCGGGACTTGCTTGGGATTAAACCCGAAACATATACAATATTAGATTAACTAACGAGACCGATATCCTATACTATTCTATTACAACGTTAACTGATTGAACGACCGAGACTAATACACGTAATGAACGGACTTCATGTTCGGCTCAATATTTTAAGGCTGACAATGAATCACTAGATTCAACTATACTTACAACAATCACAAAGATTTATCTGCTACACAACTTTACAAGATTTACAAATGATTTACAAATTGTGATATGGATGCAACAAGATTGCAATACATACTTGAGGTGTAATAATTCTTCACTTGATGATGGAAATATTCTTCTCTTGCACTTGAAAAGTTGAGCTTGGATCACTTGGAAACAAAGCTTTATGATTTGATGATCAAAGGATTTTAATGAGATGTGTTGGCTGTTTTAGATTAGAAAGAATGAGTGCAAAAGGTGAGAAAATAGTAGGGAATAATCCAGTATTTATAGGACAAACTGGAGGAGCGTCAATCTATGGGCGGTCCCCTTAAAATTAAGGGGGCCGCCCTAGACT
>BQNB010063523.1:0-23226 GCA_026074375.1 Tanacetum coccineum | reverse complement strand
ACAAGCACCAGGATCAAGCTCGAGCAATAAAAAAAATATTCGAGCTCAAGTTTAAGTATGATTTTGAAAAATTATTATTACTGTTGAACCGGCCTCAAATATCCTTAAGCTTGATTAGGATCGTTACTATTCCTGATAAGTACCCAACTAAACAAACTCAAATACCAAAACGACGTCCAACAAATGACCAAAATTAGCAAATAACCCTTAAAATAGAAGTCACATTCTAATCGTTAGCGGTTCAAAATAAACATTTGCCAAGAAGAAGCATAAGAGAAGCGTTGTAATTGTTGAATGAGACTGACCCGAGAATCCTTCGTTGGTGAAAAAAACAAGAACCTCACTGAAAAAACATATACCATACCCGTTACTCATCACCAAATTAGTAGTAAACTGCATAAAGTAAAAACGTTTGTTTAGTGTTAATTAACTCTAAATTGATATATCATCAACAATAACCCTTGAAAAACAAGGCCATTTATGCATTACTAAATGTTTATACTAATAGCAACAATGGCCAGACTTGTGGATGCATGTGTTATGAGAAAGTTGTTTATGATCACTCCCCATGGCAAAATTTGTGTTCCAAGGTTGTACGTCTCGCTTTCCAGACACATGAATTTGTCATAGGGTATTTGCTACTCGTTTAAATCACTTAGTTCGATAAATAAAAGCGTATGGACCTTAAAATTAAAACTAAAATTATTGTTTTTACCACACTAGTGATGGCGTATGCAATTCAAGTTGTCCCCCTTGAAGATCTTGGGATCTGTTAAGCGACCAGATCGAGAGGGTATGAAGTTGTTTAACAGGCCCAATAATTCCTTAAACTGGTCCACGCATCTCTAACGGGCCACCTCGAACCCCAAACATGAACTAAATGCACAAATCAACAAGAAAGAAATATTGTACACACAAGAAGTTAACATAAGACTACTGGTAAACAATTAGAAAAGTCTAAATCATCAAGAAACATAAAAAAAACAACATGACTAAAGAAAGAAAAAAAGAAGAAAAAAAACATCCTAACACTTGAAACTAAGACGAAGCGAAAACTCTAAGGATTCGCGGCCTGTGCCACGACCCCAATCACGGGCCTCCCACGCTTCCTATCCCCCATCTTTCCTTCATGTCTGAATTCCACACTAAGCAACGCAAGGACGACCAAAGCGCATGTAAAACATGCGATAAGGACTTGATATTTTACATCATTCGCTACCTTGTGTGTTGCCGAAGTTACGACCATGGCAGCAGCCATCCACGCTCCCAGAATAGCCGAATAAGTACCCACCCGGAACTCACGTGCGATTTTGGCAACCAAAAACGCACAAAAGCCAATAGAGGCATACCACACCAGAAAGAAGTGTGTAATGCGAGTGTCTTTGAATAACGTCGTATTAGCTGCAACACCAATACCCAAACCAGTCGCGGATGTGTATACCAAACCCGATTGAACGAGTTCCTTGATGAGCGAACGATGACTTTCGTTCATCCTCTCGGTTTCCGTGTCATAGCGCTGGACATCTACAAATTAAACACACAACATTAGCATACATCATATATAGGAATGAAAAAACATTGAAATACTTTATAAAGCTAAGTTTAAATTCACAATGAGTATAAACATTCACAATGAGTCTTACCATACTCAGTTGCGGGAATGCCAGACATGGTATATCAGATTTTTAAGTTTATTTGAGAAAGAGGTAGTAGAGCACAAGCATAGAGTAGTAAGGTATATATACCCAAGCTAGCTCAAGCATGCACACACACAAAAAAAAACTGTTTCTTATTTACACCAAAATAGGTACATGCAGAATTCCAATAAGGCTTATGATATATGTACCCCTAAATCACCATTTGTAACCCCCGGTTTTTTTCCCCTTTTTTTTTTGTATTTTTTATTTTTTTATTTTTATAATTTTGTATATGTTATAAAACTGTGACACGGAAAAAACGGAACGAAAAATATAAAGTTTAACAGGTCAAAAGTATGAAACTGTCAAAAATTACGAAACAGAAACTGATAAAAAACTGCGTTGCACTGTAAAAAGGAGGGTACAAAAAGAATCTTTTATACCTTTTTGGCACTATTCATGAGGCAGGGGTACCAATAAGGGTACCCTTTCAATAAAACCCAACATGTACTAGCTAAAGCCCATTTTTGAGGAAACAACCGTTTATACACGTCTTTTTCCAAAAGAGACCATGCTTTTGTGAAATCAACGAACTATTCATCAAATGCGTTTCACATATGATCACGGGTGGCGCGTTTTAATTTTCCAAACGTAAACCTTCATCACTAGTCCTGTATATGATATATCATCCAAGTATTTTTATTATATAATAAGAAACGTTATTTTTAATTTTACACGAATTCAACATACTTAGAAACTTGAACAACTCATAAATGCATAACTCAGACAACTATTTTACGCATAGATACACATTGTTACTTTTTTGGTGTTTCAAGATATTGACCATCCCAACTTATAATAGAAACCAACGTGAAGGTTTGTTCCATAACATGTATAAACAGTTTATTTTTATACATTATGAATCGTTCAAGTAAAACACGTTTCATATGTGCCGGTTCATCACAAAAATAGAATTATGGCGCGTTTTAATTTTCCAAACGCATCCACATAAAAGTTGTACCGAAACAAAAAATCTTCACATACAATCAAGATGTGATGCGTTTCTATTTCTAAAACACGCCCTAAAGTAATAATCTTGGCCTAAAAACAAATGAGATTGTAAAATGATACGTTTCTAAATCTAAAACGCGTCGTAAATAGAAAATATTGGAATAGCATGCGTTTGTATTTAAATCGAAAAATAAAACGCGCTTGTTAAATACGAGTACTAGATAACCTTTTGTCACTTACATGGCCATTAATTGTGTATTTTAATGTTCCTAGAAAAATCATATATGGAATCAAATAACCAACTCCATCCTCTATAGTTTACTCGATTTCTTATACTCTAACTTGTTTTAGCACTTTTAAATATTTCAGCATATATTTATCCTCACACACAAACTGCATATGTGCTGTCAAAAGTCAAACCTTCAAAATAGGATAAACCTATCTCTTTGAAACAGGAAAGCATTTTGCCACAGAACCCTACCAAGTGATTAAACTCTCTAATCTTCTTCATGTAGCTAGCCCACCTCTCTTAATTAACTCATCAAATCACTCACCACTAATTATCAAGCCCATCCCACCTTATATTGGATCCCACATTAACATCATAATTAACAATCTCTAAGCTTATATTTCATTCTAAACGATAAGCTCATGAACTCTATTAAAAAAGAACGATAGGCTCGTGAAATTTGTAACGGATTAAAATCCTCTCATGTTGGATTTGTTGTGCAGGCAAATCATAAAAAGACTTACAAAAACGTACAAACACGTAAAAAATCGTATACATGTTTACCAAAACATATTATACGTTTTTGTGCGCTTTTTTATTTGTCCGCTTTTGTACTTTTCTATCCGTTTTTTCATTTCATCCGTACAAAAACGTAGAAGAACGAACTGTATCAAAAAGAATTAAAACGTATCAAAACATAAGAAAATGTACAATAACGGAAAAACAATGTATAAAAACTTAAAAAATGTAAAAACCTACACAAACTGAATCACCCACAAAAACTTATAAATACGAATAGAACGGTATGAAAAAGTTGAAAACGTTACAAAAAATTCTAATAAAGTATATACAAAGTATACAAACGTGAGAAAACGTAAAAATAACTGCTAAAGGAGTGGTGACTCAAATAGTATCCGGCTTCCATCTAATTTTTTGTAAATCTCTTGAGTTTCTTAATAAAGTGATTTATATTTTTAATATTAAAAATAATAATAATATTATTATTATTTTTTAAAAAAAATAATAATAATAATGAAAAATAATAATATTAAAAATAAATAAAAAAGTTAAAAATAAAATAAAAATTATACAAATTTGAAAAATAGATCTCTGTGGTAAAAAATTTGCTTTCTGCAAAAAACATCCCTCGTTAAAAGATAACAAAAAACTTTTTGCATCGTTCGTCCTTAAGGATTTATTATGTCTAACGTTTACCTAACCTGGCAAAAGTTTCTTCCAAGAATGTATTGTGTGAGAAAATGCAAACCACATTGATGTCTAACGAAGGATGTTGTTTTGAAATGTCTCACAATAAGGGTTCTACGTTATTTTGAGATGTCTCAAGATAATGTCATATTAATTAGAGATGAGAATGACTCGGTTGAGCAATAAGTTATTATTTGTCGACCTATGCTTAAACTTAACAAGATATTTGGCATATGAAAGTTGAGAATAAAGTGATATTTAGTCGAAATGGTTTTTGGGATCGAAAGAATTCTTGGAAAAATATGTTGAAAACCTTAAACACTTTGGTACATGGATGATGTTTTTGGAAAAGAGAGTTATCATATATTATATACTTTATACCTATATATACAGTAAAAACATGATAAAATAATAAACGAAGATAAGATACCATCTAGTTAAGTTTGATACCAGGAAAAAATCCAGTCCTAAAAATAAGCCGTTTATGAAAAAGATGACATAATATAATCAAGATGGTAATGCTAAGAATCTACACACTCATTTAGGTGACTAAAAAGGTAATAATCATGGGAGCCACTAGAGTAACCAACATGATGTCGGAATTTGGCAGAATTCGGGGCTTACATTGTGTTTCAAATCATGAAATTGCAATTTTCTTTCTAAAAATGACAATTTTTTATATGTGCAATCCCCGTTATGATTTTTTACTATATTTGTTTCTTACAGTGTAACTTTAGTTTGACCAACAATTCTTTTGTGCAACACTTATTGAACCTGTTTATCTAGATAAAACTAATCCATGTAAGCAATTATATGTACACATTAGTATCAAATATTCATGATAAATCTTTTTCAGCTTGGCAATTTTAGTCAAAGATTTGTTTTGCAATTCGAGTTGAAAGAAAATATTTTGTGCCTTAAGTTCTGCAAAATCTTTTTCAAATTTGGTTGTTTTTTTTTGTCAACTCTGCTTTAACATCATTTGCTTCTTTTTAAATGTCGTTTATCATCTCTTTGAGACAATGATTTTTAAATCTTTTGTTCAAAGTTCACATTCTCGCACTCATGGCTAAGAGACACTCGTTGGACTTCTTTTTGAATTTTCAGGATTAAACATTTATCATCAAATTCGTCTTCGGAAGAATTAATATACTTTAAAATTTTCATTTAACTGATAAGAGTGAGTTCAAAGCGATCAAAACAATTGTTGATATTCTCTACGAAGTTCAATCTTACTCTTTCTTAATTTCACGGACTTCAGTTTTTATTCTAATTTCTCTTTTGGAAAATCTCAAATCGCTACCGATATATCTTGCTTTGCACTTGTAAGGTGCAGCGTACTGTCACGAGCCAAATTCTGAAGGGTCGGGTTATGCTTGAAAGGCGTACAATGAATCGTAATGGGTTTGCTGTTATTCCCTGTTGGTCTTTTGAGTACCCCAACTGTAAATGGTATAGTACCGTGCCACGAGTAAATACTCGAAAAGGCACTACATGGTCGGAGGGAAGTTTTGGGGCCAGCTCCCTTGATGAGTCAAAGCAGGACGAAACAGTTGAACCACTATTAAATAGCGGGGGGATGGATGCTGGTCCATAATCGCGTTAGAGGACGCCAACGCGGGTCGAAATGAAGACCCCGATGACAAGTGTATCAGAGCCCATTCTGTACCGCGGCTGACCAAAGCATAATCGTTCAAGTTTGTACTCCTCCAAAAAAGTTCTATAAAGGTGTTGGCTTGCGAAAGGTGGTGGGAGTGATCTCCCGGGATATTGATGATTCAATATGATGTTGTGTGGAGTTCACAATATCAGCATTCGTATGGTAAGCCAGGAGTAATGGACTAATCCATATGGTGGATGACAGTCGCTGCACGTTGGATCTTATGTCGCCAGAAAGAGTAATGGACAAAAGTGTAGTCGCTGCACGTTGGGACCCAAAGAGTTGAAAGTCGAATGTCCCTTTAAGCCGTGAAGCCGGATTAAAGCCGTAGCGTTTAAAGGATGTCGTTCGTTGGTGCGAATGACCATGCACGAGGTCGTGCATGAAATGGTGGTGGGAGAATGTCACGAGCCAAATTATGAAGGGTCGGGTTCTGCTTGCACTTTTTAAACTCAAGTAGTAAAGATCTTGACAAAAGAACATTTAAAGCACACTCCTACTCATAATCCACATAATCATATTCTTCGTCACCTCTATTAAGATCCATATATGAAGTCTGAGAAATAATATTACTATGATTATGATCCACCACACATGTGTCGTTATTATATTAAGGTTGTTTATGATGTTGTATCTCATGAGCAAGGACATTATCAAATATATCATTATTTGAATATTATACCTTAGTCAAGATATTTGTGTCATATGAATGTCCGACAATAACACTATCAGTATTTGAAACAACCTCATTATTGTCGTCTGCACATGCCTTATAAACTAGCCGAGCATCTAGTGCTTCTTCATCATTACTATTGTTTGCCCTTGACATGGAATACAAACTAGCATCCAATGCTTCACCTCCATCGACTTTCTTATCATTCGATATACACTCTTTTATTTTCATCTCTTCTCATAACGCATCTCTCATTTTGTGAAGTCCCTCATGCACAATTATCAGTACAAGTTTTATCATATATTTGAGCCTCCATTCCAATGATATCTTTGAAGTCCTCTATTAAATATTGACTCTTATATCCTGAAGAATTTAATAACCGTGGCTCTAAGAACTTCTCGAATTATATATGTCTTGAGCACTCTAAGTCATGCCTTTGAGTCGTTGTTTTGAATTTTCTCTTTATTAAGTTGCTTTTCTAGTTGATCAATATATTTGAGCCTCCATTCCAATGAATTATTTTGAGTACGTGTTTTTGACGATTCAGGTGAAAGGTATGGTAAGAATCTGGTTTTTGGTTCAAAATGTGAAATTCTCGATTTCCTCCAAAATGAAATTTAGAAAATTCTTTTATCAAAATTTGAAATGTACTATAAAATTGAACGCTAATTTCACTCGAAAAAATTGACGCAAAAAAGGATCATAAAAACCTGAATTTCGACCCAAAAATTCGAATTTTGAGCCAAAATTTTGACCTTTGAATTCGGCATAAAAACCTTTGAATTTCGACCCACATCCATGCTTTTGTGGACTCGAAGTTAGTAGCTAGTCAGGTAGAGGGATCATATGAAGCTAAGGGTGAAAGAATGATAAAATACCGGGAAAAGGTTCTGGAACTAGCTGGTGCATTCAACAGGTTTCGGATAACTCACATCCCTAGAGCAGAGAACAGGAAGGCTGACGCCCTTAGCAAGCTGGCAACGGTTCAATTTGATCACTTGTCTAAAGAAGTACTAGTGGAGGTGCTGAACGAGCGCTCTGTCGAGGCGCAAGAGGTCAATATGGTGGTTGAAGAAGAAGGCCCGACTTGGATGACTCCGATCAGAAACTACCTAGAGAAAGGAAAGCTGCCAGAAGACCCTATTGATGCCAGAACTCTGATGGAAAAAATCGGGAACTATACGATGGAAGATGGAGTCTTGTATAGGAAGTCTTACTTGTTCCATTGATGAGGTGTATAGGGCCCTTACAGGCCAATTACGTTATTAGGGAGGTGCACATGGGCTCATGCGGAATGCATGATGGGCCTAGACAGGTAGTGGCTAAGGCTATGAATCTGGGGTACTACTGGCCCTCTATGCATAGAGATGCCAGGGAGCTGATCAAAGCATGTGACGACTGCCAGGCACATGCATCTGTACCCAGACTCCCTAAGGCAGACATGATCTCAGTAACATCAGCATGGCCATTTATGAAGTGGGGTATGAACATAGTGGGACCTCTCCCGGAGGGTCCAGGAAGGGTGAAGTATCTAATCGTGCCGACCGACTACTTTACCAAATGGATGGAGGCAAAGCCATTGGCTACCATTACCGGTAAGCAGGTGGTGAACTTTGCTTGGGATAATATTGTATGTAGGTTTGGGATCCCAGCTACAATCATCACAGACAATGGAACTCAGTTTGTGAATGACCCTTTCAAGAAGTGGGCGGAAAATCTCTAGATCCAGTTAATCTCTACTTCGGTTTATCATCCCCAAGGAAATGAAGCAGTGGAAAGGGCGAACAGAAGCCTCTTGAGAGGAATCAAGACCAGACTGGAGAAGGAAGGATCAGCATGGGCTGAGGAGGTGCCAAATGTGTTGTGGGCACATCGAACAATGAAGAAGACCAGCAACGGTGAAACACCTTTCAGCCTAACCTATGGTACCGAAGCTGTCATCCCCGCAGAGATCGGCATGCCAACACATAGAACGTCTAGTGTGAATGAAAAAACTAATGATCAGGAGCTTCATCTAAACTTAGACCTACTAGATGAACGGAGAGAAATAGCAGCTATAAGGGAGGCCAGGTACAAGCAACAGGTCGAGAAGTATTAGAACAAAAAGGTGCGACATGTGCAGTTCAAAGTGGGAGAGTTTGTGCTTAGAAAAAATGAAGTGTCAAGGGCTGCTAACACAGGCAAGCTAGGACCCACTTGGAAAGGACCTTACAAAGTTATCAAAGCATTCCAAAGTGAAGCTTATAAGCTAAGTAACATGGAAGGGGAAGAGATACCTAGGACCTGGCATGCTTGCAACCTTAGAAGGTGCTACATGTAAAACACCAGAGTACCTTTATTTCTACTATGCATCCCTACCGGAGAAGCAATTTTCGAAGTATAGACTTGCTCCGGAGGTGATCTTATATATTATTGATGTATTGTTTCTTCTGGCATGATATGAATGAAATAAAATTTTCCCATATTTTCTCTTAAGTCTATATGTTTGAAATTTTTTATATCATTACGTGACTATACAACGACGGACGGCTCACTACCTCCGCTCGCATAGGGTGACTCCTACCAATTCGTTCCTCATGGCGAAACTGATGCCATTGGTGGTTAGGCTGAGAAACCTTTGCTAATTGACTCTGCAGTAGAGGGGAGGGGAACAAACACTTTTCCTTTTCACGCATAATAATTACTCTCCGATGAATAGCTACATCGGATAGAGAAAGCAACATGACAATGTTAATTAAAGTGTTGTATCAAATTTATATAAGCACAAACATACTGGTAGAAATGGGTAAAGCAAGCATATTGGTTTGAGTTTAAACATTATCACAGGCATATGGGTATGTTAAAATTTCTACAAAACACAATAATGTCTAGTTTAACCCAGAAACTGCTAAGGTAGGTTTGCTGCAAGCCCCAACACGTGGGCTGTAGCCTAGAAGCTGTTCTGGTAGAACTGGACCACCTGGCTGGCAAATGGCAAAGTGTGTGGCAACATATCACAAAATGAATAAACATACATTCAAGGGATGAATAACATGAAAAGAACAAATAACCACCAAGATAGAAAGTTAATAAGGTTACAATCACATCCAAAAGACAAAGTTGCTTAGAAAGCACTTAAAGCCCGAAACACAAGGCTAGTTACACAAACAAAATAAAATAACTACAATCCAAGGCTGGCCTAAACAGCTTAAGGATCTCATTTTTTAACTGACTTCTTCTTCAAATGCTGTGGAGTGCTAGTACGACCAAAAGTCCCAGATGATGAAGTAGAGTATTGAAGATGGGTGATAGCTCTCGAAGACACTGCAGCAGAGGAGGTCTGGTAGGAAGGCGCCACCCTGTCAGGCTTAAGTCGAGCGATGTCTTGCAAAGGGCTCTGATAATTTTGAGATACCCTATTCAAGAAAGGAAAAGCAGTGTCAAGAAAAGCAGCAACTACTCTGTCAAATTTCTCGTTGGCATCAGGAATGAACCCAACAACACTCTAAGATAACTCCCTAAACTCCTCACCGGTGCGATCCATACGCAGCCTACGCTCGACTCCAACACTAATCGCCGTATTCAACACACCCGCAAATGCCCAGTTAAACTCACTACTCTTAAGGAACCTTCGAACAAGGGGAGTGAAATCTGACTGAAAGAAGGAGGCAATGCTAGCATGGATCTCCTCAGCTTTCCTCCCACGATGCTCCAACTGTGACTTAGTCTCTACAAGCTCTTCCTTAATCTTTGCTTTTTCTTTGGTAACAACATCCCTTTCATTCCTATACTTCCTATGTTTTTTTATCCCAACTACTAAGCTTTTGTTTAGTCATCTCACACTTAGATTTAAGAACCCCCAGCTGAGCCGTTAACCTAGACACCTCCTCATTAGCATGAATGGTAGACTCAGTTCTTTGCCTAAGATCAACAATTTGCTTCTTAATGGTCCGAGTCTGCTGAGCACATCATTTCATAAGACGCTTAATGTTCCTTAAAGAGTTATCATAACGAGCATTCAACGCGCTCCCGTGAGTAATCAACTGATACTATAACACACTCATCCGATCAGACAACTCAACTGAAGAAAGCTCTCTCAACCGATGAGTCTCACCTGATGTAGGGAATTGATCAAGGGCAGTCCTGCAAGCCTTAGGATCCTTGTAAAGTTCTTTCTTTCGTAGACCAAGATTGACTCCATGAATTTCTTCCCAATCGTATCTGGTATAAGGAGGAGACTCACTTCTAGAGCCTTCATCATAAGGATAAGGAATGTAATAAGGCCCCGGGATAAAAGGAAGAAGATCTCTCTTAATCTCCAGCAGTATTACTAACTCGAGCCTCGTAATAAAGATCAACATTGCCATCACTAGCAATCTCATCAGCACCAACATCAACATCCAGGGGCTGAGTATCAGGAGCAGGCACAGCCTCCTGAGCAGGAGAAGACACATCCTCGATAACACGTGCATACAAAAAATAGAGAAAAGAAAAACATATAAGACAAAGGCCTAGTGTAATTGGAAGCAAAAGTAAATGAAGAGAAAAGCTTACCATGAGACACGTGAAAACTGGCTCGGGTAGCCCTCCTCACGCCCCCAAATAGCTCAACATGAGCCTCGACTTCCTTATCTGGAAGAAGAATTGGAGGATAAGTCACATCTAGTCCAAGGCTCGGATCAAAAGTTTAAAGTGGGATAACGTTTATATGCTCACCTTGGCTGACATCGTTGAGGTTCCCAATATCCTCCATAGCAAACTATGAGCCATCACGCTGATCATCATCATCATCAAGAGTATCATCGTCAGTCTGCTCGACCTCATCTCTAACAGCTAATCCACTAGAACATGCTCCAGACACTTTCTTGCCCGATTTAATCTTTTTGGCCGTATTGGTGGATATCTCTGGCCTAGTAGAGGCATTTTGATTGGCCACGTGATTAGCCTTTGTGACTACCTTATGATCAAGTCGGGTAACGGTAATTTCCTCTAGGGAAGCACGAGGGATAGTAGTACCCGCTGGGGCAGGTGACGTGGTGCGATCAACAACTCTGCCCAAAATAGAAGTGTCTAGCCCATGTGACTCCTCCCTTACCGTGGCCTTATCCAAGGAAGGCATGCAAAGGAAGTCATAAATACCCATAACTGTAAAAAAGGGAGGATAAATTTGTTAAGTATGGTTAGAAGAGCTAAATAACAACACTTAGAAAAATATAATGAACCCCCTACCAGTGTTATCAGAACGTCTCAGTACGAGACCACACATCGGGTTACGCCAAACTCTACTAAGCCCAGACCGAACCAACACCCCCTCTGGGATATCACGAAGTTTTACAATATGAGCCTTCAGTTGGTTGACGTGATTCTGGTTAAAATCGGTAGGAACCTTATCTGTAATACATAAACCGGGATGCCTCCAAGGCATGTAAAACAGAATAGCCCTATGGTCTATCAAGAAAAATTTCTCCTTCCAAAGTTTCAACCCAGACTTAATAACTTCCATACACACAGGTGCATGATCCCCACGTTTAGCAAAAGAGAACCAATCCCCCTGTTTGGAGAGTGTCTGAAATACCAAAAATAAAGTAAGCGTAGGCTCTATGTTTAAACTCCGACAGAGAACCTCAAATGTAATAATCTTGCTCAGACCTAAAGGAACTAGCTGGGAGATATGGACCTTAAAATATTTTAACACCGCTAGGAGGAAAAAGGATAAAGGAATCCTGGTGTAGTCAAATTTATACACGAATATAGTATTATTAATCCCGTAAGAATCCTTTACAAAATACTTCTCAACCAAGAGAAAATATAGGTAAAATCCACTAAAGAATACACATTCGTATATTTTTTATCCGGGAAGTATTTTTTCTCGGGTCGTGTCCCAACGAAATCGTGAATTGAGAATTTAGGAATAATTCGGAATCGAGCTAAGAATGATAAAGGGATTTTTGAATTTTTGATTAAACTACAAAATATAATAGCATGAATTAAAAACAATTAACTAGCACAAAATTTAAATTGCACAAAACGGAATTAAACGCGGCTAAAACTAAGATTTAAAATCTAAGCATGACTTTTAAACAACTTTTATACCTAAAATCACAAATTTAAAATGAAAAATTTTAGGAAAAAGAAATTAGAAATTATTTATGGATTAATTGAATTTTTTTATGGATTTTCTAAAGAATTTAATGAATTATCAAAAATAAACTTTTTTCTAAAAATTAACACTTAAAATTTTACTTTTATTTTTCAAAAATACTAGAATTAAAATGAAAATTATGCAAAAAGAATTTTAATTGTTTCAACTTTTTCTATTATTTATGATTTTTATAAGAAAAAGTATCACTAAAATCTATTTTAATTCCTAGAAAATAGAAATTAAACTGGAAAAATTTGGAAAAATGATTTATAGAAACTACAAAGGTGCAGAAATCTACTGGATTGAAAAGCCCTAAATTTTAAAAGCTAATTAAACCCTAATTTGATTGATTAAAACTTTAACCTATTTTTTATAAAACTAAAATGAAAAATATTAAATCTAATTAATTTCTAGAAAAGACAGGGTAAAAGGTAAATAAGAAAATCAGGGAAGGCGGGATAACAATTTGAGAATTTACACTACAACTGAACTATAACCCTAAACTATGGAAAAAGACAAAATAGTCCCTCCGCGATTCTAGCTTATTTTGCCTTATTAAAAAGTGCTTTTCAAAAACTCAAAACTACAAAGTTGTTAATCAGCTTATTATCTACAACTTTAATAAAGGCACTTTGGGTTTTTAACAACAGAATAAGCTACAAAATAAGCTCTTAAGATTCTGTTACAGAAAGTGTAAGTTTGATAAGCTTTTTGGATTTTGGCTTTTATTTTGCTTATTACTTGATGAAATTTAAAACTAAAAGTTGTTACATGATGCTTATGATGTATACTAGAGATTTCTAAAGAAAAATAAGCTAAGCTTTAACAAAAATGCCAAGAAAATTGAACTTAAAAAATGCAAATTTTAACTAAAAACTGTTTTAAGCTTTTTCTAATAAGCAAAACAGCTTATTTCTATTCCTAAAAAGCTGAAAATTAGAAAATAAGCTTTCCTATGATTGCTGAACTAACCTGGATAAAAGGAATTTGATAAAGACAAATAAACTTAAAAAGTCTAAAAGTAATAAGCTAATATTCAAACTACTTCTTAAGCTATTTTTGAAGGAAAACTTAAACTAGCATAAGAGATTGTAAATGAACTTTAAGTGTTAATCTGTAAAGAGCTAATTGAAATCTACAAAAGGGCTTAACTCTTAAATCTAACTCCTACTCAATACTGCTAGAAAAAGTTTTTAGAAAATGAGAGAGCAATAACATCAGTAACTGATGTTACTGATGCAATTGGCCAAGGGATAAAATGCAGGCAAAACTTTAGGCTTTAGACTTTCTAAACACCTAACTAAGTACATTTAAAACTTCATTGACAAAATTTAAACAATAAGGAACTATAAAAGCACCAAAACCTAAAATGTCTTACTCAATTATTCTGCCCTGGTGCTAGGCTTACTTTTTAGAGCTCAAAACTTTGAATTCTACAATCTATCTTTTAAAAACTGTTCTAAACTTAATCTAATTCCTTAACACAACTAAATGAAGAGTTTTGACATATTAATGTTGACTTAAAGAGTCAAATTAACCTAAAACCAAACACTCCTTTAACAAGGCTGTCAAAACTAACTAGCACTCAAATCCTATTTTAAAACTAAAACAGCTTAAGCTTTTTATCCACTCTTACTAAAATGAATCTAATAAAGCTATTTGAACACTAAAATCAACAGCTTATTAATAAGAAATGACTACTTTCTCTAATAGGCTTATACTACTAGTTTTTATGACAGAATGTGAAAATAAGAAACTAACTTGATTTTAACCTAAGTAAACTTAAAACTATTACATCTATGAGCTGTCCTAGCTAAATGAAACAGGATTGAGCTTTAGAATTCATAGGAGAAAGAAATTTGCAATAAGCTAAAAAAATGCTAAATTGAATTTGAGAAAGTAAAACCTGTAATAGTGTTGTCTCAGCACTTAAGCCACTCTTGTAGAGTGAGTGGCTTTAGAAGAGCTTAACCTAATGGCACCTTGCCTCTAGACCATAAGCAATAAGCTAAATAAGCTATTTTCAGCTTATTTCTTCATTGAACCTTCAAACTTGAATCAAATGAACTTAAATGGACATGATTTGGTGTAAATTGATGAGAAGGAGTGAATGAAGCTATAAAAACAGAAGTATAACTAATTTTGAGCTTATGAAAAGTAATAAGCTCACATGAGCTTATTGAAAGCTTAATGATGTAAAATTGATTCAAATTTGAAATCAAAGAGCAAGGTACTTGAAAACTGAAATATATTGCTCAAAATGATGAAGTACAAGTAGAAATGAGGACAGTACAAGTGTTTTAAGCTGTTTTAACAAACTTGAAAATAAAATGCTTAATTGGAAGAAAAATACAAAACAGAAAATTAAATCTAAAAACAACAACTTAAAAATGAATCCCTAAGGTGCTATTTATAGAGAATTGATGAAGAGAGGAGTGAGTTTCATGAAGCTTCCAATAAATCTCAACCATTGATCTTTTCGAGCCTCTTTGTAGCCGTTGGATGATTGGTGTGAGGTGTCAGGACCAATTAGCTGTTGCCACGTGGGCGAGGTGATGAGGGAGAAGTTTATGAACTAGCTTGGGCGTTTATAGTGGAGCAGGGGTGGGAAAATCGCGAAGTGGGTTTGTGGAGAGTTTAGGCGGGAAAGTTTGTTAGGTTAGTTAGGGGGCGGTTTTAAGCCGCGTGTTGAAGAAGAGGAGGAAGAAATTCGTGAAGCTTCCATTCCATCTTGGCCGTAGATCATTTGAAACTCATTTATGGCCGTTTGATGAAAAGAATGAGGTGTTTGATCCAATCATTGGATGCCACGTGGTAGTTTGGGATTGGAGAGAGCTTATGAACGGGTTTTATTGTTTAAAAAGGAGCGGGGGCGGGGTAATTTCGGATTTGGGTTGTGGGAAGTTTTGGCGGGAAATGTTGTTACAGGTTGTTGGGTTGTTGTAACAAACGCGGGGTTTGTTTAAAACTTTGAAGAGTTAACACAATGAGTCCTTGTCTTTGCCCCGTTTCATTGTAGTGTTAAAGCAAGGTTTCCAGTTGGCAACTTCAGCCCTTGTGGTTTTCTTCTTCTTTTTCTTCTTTAATAAACAAGTTTCCTCTTTAGGCAACTTTAGTCCTTGAATCTTTAAAACTTCAAATGGCCTTTTAAACTTTGAAGACTTGTCATAATTGGTCCTTTGACTTTATCTTGGGTCTTTGACTTCCTCTCTTGCTGTGTCGGGCTGATCCGGCTTTGTTCTTTGGCTGTTTCTTCACTCTTGTTCTTGTCTCTTTCGTTCCTTGTCGGTTTTTGACTGTTTTTGCTTCTTTTTGTCTTTTCAATCCTTTCCTGCACAATTGGACATAAAAGCACACTTTTTCTATTCTTTTGGCATTTTAATGGCTTTTATTTGGCAAAATCCCGGGTAAATTAGTATACAATTAAGCAAATATCAAATCCTAACACCCGAAGAGTCAAAAATCCTAGAATATATACCAATGGCTGTATCTTCGGCTGACATATTTATCATCTTAAAGTTGGGATCAGGCAGGCGAGGTCTCAAGTCTAAGGGGATATCATAAGTAGCAATTAAAGTCTCAAGTTCAGTATCCTTCAGTCGCAAAACATACGTATGCATATCTTTCTTAGCCATAAATAAAGTAAGGTGAAGATCAAAGAATACCTTAAAGGATTGTTGACGAATTCGGTTAAGACAACGTCTCCAGACAAGACCTAATAAACACAACCAGACGAGCTCAAACCTCCAGACGAAACAAGGCAAACACCCCCGAACGAGCTCAACCCACTCCGGACGAGCTTAAACATCCGTATGAAGCAAGCCAAACGCCTCCAAACGAAAACAAACAACTCCAGGCGAAGCCAAAAAATCACCTCTGAACGAACACTTGCGCCTCCGAACCGATCCACTCCGGAGGAAATCAAATCTAAGCCCTCCGGACGAGAGAATCAAAACCCTCCGAACCGTGCCGCTCCAAACTAGAACCTATACCTCCGGACAAAATTAAATTCAAACCCACCGGACGAGAACCTATACCTCTGGACGAAATTAAATTCAAACCCACCGGACGAGAACCTTTACCTCCAGACGAAATCAAATCTAAGCCTTTCGGACGAGAGAATCAAAACCCTCTGATCGAGCTAAACAAGACCCTCCGGACGAGCTCAAACAAACCTACTCCAAGCTAAACCCTCTGGATGGGCTCTCCTCCTATCGAGCCAAATAAAACACCCCAGATGGGGTCACGCACCCTCCGATCAAGATCCGACAAACCCACCTCCGGGCGAGAGCGCCAAAAAAGGGAAACAAAAAAAAACTTTTGTGAAGTATTAGGTGAAATTTTTTTAAAGGCGATGAGGTAAAAATGAAAAGGATGAGTGGTATTTATAATACTTTGGGAAAGATTGAAGGTTAGGAGGCTTAAGGGATGTTGGGCCCAAGAGGCCCGTGACATATGGGCTATTTATTTCAGACGTGTCATTAGACACAAGTGTCCAATAGAATGCCATGATAGTGCACCGAAACTGCAAAACATTTTTTACTTAAACTTTGCATAGTAAAAAAAACCTCGATATGTCCTACGGCGGGGTAGCTTGGGCGACTAGACAAATTTTCTCCTTTTTAAGTCTATCACCAACTACTTAACCATATGTTGATACTAGACTAGGGGGACATGATGAGGTATGGTCCCCTTCGGATACTTTGGGGGAGACAATCTCTGTTAACTCCTAATATTCCTAAGGCAAAACCACTCCATGTTGGAATGGTCCACTAGAATAGCTAGGGTGACGAAGGCCACCCCAGGTCCAGAGGCAATAACTAAGGAGTAGTGTCCCCTCAGGAGACAAAAATTAGCTAGTCCCCTCAGGAGGCAAGGATCAGCCAGTCAGGAGTAGCTAGTCCCCTTAGGAGGCAGGGAGCAACCAGTCAGGAGTAGCTAGTCTCATCAGGAGGCAAGGAGCAACACTGTCTCCATCGGAGCTAGTACACTGACGACTGACGTACGATGTGCGAATATCAGAGATGTTTGGTCTACAACCAGTACTTGGAGCCTAAAGACAACTTTGACCCCAAGGACAAAGTCTGATACATGCCGGCGACTTACACACTGCCCCTAGAAGACAACTTGGACATACAAGATAAAGTCTGTTACATGTAGCGACTGACATGCTGCCTCCAGAAGACAACTTAGCTTCTATAATGCTTGTGTCTTGGAGCTAAGCCCTGGTAGTATATAATGAATTGTTCATACACATAAAGAAGGAAAGTTACACACACATATTTCTCCTTACTCTCTCTCTAGTTTCTCTTACTAAAACTTATACCAAGCATACACTTACTCTCACATCGGAGCTTGGTCTCGGATTCAAAACCCGGGGTAAGCTAACAGTGTTCTTTCTTATTTTAGCCTAAGAGACGAAGGAGTAGCTGCAGGATCTCCTAAGGATTAGGGCTGAAGAGCATCTACTAAAATTTGCTCGAACACATGCGTACAGAGTATAAGAAAAAACTAACTCGGATTAGTCGAGTTGTCCCGAACCCAAATATGTAAAAGAACCCGCCGACCCTATTTTGTATTCGGGTTAAACGGCTTGACCCGAGTTAGATTTTGGACCCGAGTAACCTGACCCGATTAGCCTTATCCGGGTCGGGTCAGGGTTATTGACACCCCTACTTCCATGCAGCAGGCCAACCCATTCCCCAGTCCCTCAATTCAATAAATCCATACTCACCTTGTTCCTAGATTGCCAAGGAAGGCTATATGAGGCGGCTTCGAGTTCCCACTTTCAAGCCAAGTGCCCTTCGCCTTTCATCCAGAAACATACCTTTAGCCCATTTCCAAAATATAATTTCAGCTCATTGAGGCCCACTAAATTTGATAATATATTTTCAAGCTCATCCATTTTAGCTTGTGTTCCACTGCATGCTTTAATGGCTCTATGCTTTCTCTGCTCTTTTAAGTAAGAGTTGAGTAGTGCTCGTAGCTTCTCATGCCCTGGCCCTTGTGATAAATGGAAATACTTCTATAAGAAGCTTGCTTATAATGAAAATACTGACCCATTTACTTATAATGGGTCAATACAAGTTATGTTTACATCTCACAACCTAAATAAATACAGTAATAGCACAAGGAAAAAGATTCAAAAATTTGTTAACATTGCATTTTAAATACTCGCCATCAGATAATCGGTATAGAATATCACTTTCGTCCCTGGTGGCACTTGAACCTATAAATAAACACACAATTAGATGCGTTTATGACAAATCTGATTATCATAGGACTTGGTACATAAAATGATCAAAAAGAAGATCATGTTATCTTTGGGTTAACACTTTGTCGTAGTTGGTTGGAGACTAACAAACATGATTAGGCTAATGCAATCAAAACGATATCTCCTAAGCATGAACCTTCACTAATGCCACATAAAACAATTGTCATACTAACACACTATAATTATCTATCACATAGAGGCATTTTTATTAACTTTAACAAAACATAGAGGCGTCTCTATTCTTTCTGATAAGTGATAACCAACATTTATTAAAGTAGCACTTGACTACAACTCAACTTGTCTTTATAAAGATAATATACGGGAGATGAAGTGACTCGTCGTTATCATGTTAAAATACAGAACACACTAAAGAGACTCATAAAATAATTCACCATTTTGAGTTGGGTGTGTGTGCTACATTGCTACTTGGACCTGTGAATTTATTAGAGGACGAAAGGCAGACTCAACGGTCATAAAGAAAAGCAAAAAAAGAGAGTATCTATCTATACTATATAATATAATAAGCTTTTGTACAACCTTTTTAAGCTTGCAGCATTAAAATTCTAATTAATAAACTACCTTATTCAGCCATTAGTATAATACTTTAAAGCACAAAACCTTTACTCAAATACTTTTTTTGTACAACTTTTTTAAGCTTGGTGCATTAAAATTCTAATTAATAAACTACCTTATTTAGCCATTTAGTATCATACTTTGAAGCACAAAACCTATACACTTTTTATAAACGACTCCCTTATACGCCTCAATCAATTCGTCTGTTTCAAATTTACGTTTAATAGAAAGACCTATTCCAAAATTACTCAACAAGATTTTCAATCTTTGTCATTAATAGTTTGAAGGTTTCCCCAATTATGTGAATGAGGAAAAAATTATATGCTTCAATTATAGATTTATTTAAGGTATGTTTTTTCATGTATAATGTTGTTATGCTTTTGGTAAATTTATTTTTTATATTAATTTAAAACATATTCATTTTTAATATTAATTTAAAACATAACGATCATAACTTATAGATTTAGGGTTTCATGAATAACGATCATAAGTTATAGATTTAGGGTTTCATGAAACATACATATTAAGCAGTATTATGAATAGTCATTTTTGATATGATTTGATACACTATACAATTTCCTTATTTAAGCAGTATTATCTGTTGTATGATTGATGTTAAGCATGGAAATGATTCAAAATTTACAACTGGACTTTAATTGGGGAATTGTATTTTGACTTATGTATGTTCCTATAAATTGAAGACATATATGTCGTCAAATGTACACATAATTTTTTCAAAACATCAAAAAAACCTTGATCATTACAAATGGCAACATTCATTGCAGGTTATATCAATGATTTAAGTGCCGTCAAAGACAACATCACGTTGCAACTCCGAATGTTCGTGCTTGGATGCAACCTCTTTATGGAAAACAACACGTCAAAAACCTAGAACTGATTGTACTGGATGAACATGTAAGTACCCATGATAATGTTCTTTAAATTAGTGAGACGAAAATTATTGTCAGTTGAATGTGTTATTCGATGTTAGTAATATGTGTTTATTTTCCCAGAACACCAAGATGCAGGAAACCGTGAGGATGACATTGGTTAACCAGTTTAAGGACCGTTTAAAGGAAGGAAGTGCTGTTACATTGAAGGGATACAATTTGGGTGAAATCCAGCCTAAATTTCATATGGTTAAGAAGGCTCTTCGCCTAAGCTTTTTGTCTAGCACAAAAGTGGAACCATGTCCCGATTTTAGTAGATCTTTCTATGGTTTTGACTTTAGATGGTACATATCTATAACCGATCTGCAGCAAGAAGAGGACGGCTAATTTGGTATGTACATTAGGAGTGTGTTCAAAGATCTTTTTGTGTTATATTTTCTAATAATGGCATTTTGTAAGTAACAAATTATCATGCACAGATGTTATTGGACATGTGACTGCGTGTGAAGATCTCGACATGTATGATAAAAATGGCAAATCCGGTAAAAAGAAGCCGCTGACATTGGTTGATCATGAGTACGTATAAATAACCTATTTGTAAATTGATCTTCTATGAAAGATAATATCATGTTATACTATTATATTATTGATTTTCTATTTGTAAATTGATTTTTATGTGTTGTATATTTTTAGGGGCAACGAACTTCAATGCACCTTGTGGAGTGCGTTTTCACAACAGTTTAATGACTTCTTGACTACATGCACTAATCACGGAAAGATCATTTTAATGCTTCAACTAGCCATGACGAAAATCTGGGACGGTAACATTTATTTATCCATTGGATTTACTTTTTAATTTTGATTTATAATATTCTGAAGACATTTTACTTATTCCATATTATGACAACTTTGTTTAATTAGGTAAAATGTGTGTTCAAAATGGGTATAATGCAACTAAGCTGTTCCTTTTCGATGGCACGCAACCAATTGTGGAGGATGAATTCCAAGATGTCAAAGAATATAGTAGCAGGTACGATTTTAATAATGGTTTTTCACTCTTAACTTATTGAAAAATATCTTTTAATTAATGTACCATAAGAATACTTGATTCTTTGACAGGTTGTTTGCTAGAGAAGATGTGGAAAAAATCAGAAAATACTACAACACATATATCCACTAACTCTAAAAACTCTACCAAGGAAACTTTTATCGGTAAGAATCCTCCAAGGAACATTGCTGAATTGTTGGATGTCGCACAGGTACTTTTAATATGTGTTCATAATACAACAATAAAATATTGACTACCGTTGCTGGATTGCTATACAAATATAAAAATAGTACATAATGTTGTTTTTGGGTATTTAGGGCGTTACTTCAGTTATTGTTGGCACAATAATTGCCATTCATGAGGAGGAAGGTTGGTGGTATATAGGCTGTAGGTCATGCAAAAAGAAGGTGATTCGTGAAAAAGAAATAATTGACCTCGAAACGGACATGCCTAAGAAAAGTACGTCAGGTAAAGATGATTGGTGGTGCACAAAGTGCAATGTTGTTCCAACCATCAAAACCATGTAAGTTTCGATTATGAGCATACTATGAACAACACACAGTAGTGTTTGTTTAAAAAAATTGATGCCTTTGTCGTACTAAGCAAACCAAATGCATGTGTTATTATTTTTCTTAGGTTTCGGCTTTAAATTCGTGTTCAGGACAAAACCAGTACAATGTCTTTAACTCTCTGGAACGATGAGGTTCAGGCTGTTGTTGACAGATCGGCTTATCAATTATGTGATAAGTATGCCAAGGTATGCTTGAAAGTATATATACTTAAAAAATGCTTACATGATTGTATTTCTCGGCAGTATATCATTAATCAAAATGCTTACCTACAATATAATCCTCATGTTTTTAGGGTGAACAAAATGACCAGCTTCCTACTGAGATTACTTCTTTGATTAGTAAAAAGTATGCTTTTAAAGTTTCCATTGACGAATACAATGTCAAGAAACTACTGCCATTGTTCACCGTGTTTGCGTTTGTCTAATGAATCTTTGAAATACTTGAGCTCGATCCGACTTTCTTGTTACACCAAGCAAGGTAACAACAATTATACAGATATGTTTTTTGAATTGTAAAATTGTAATTTTAGATTTTGCGCACTCAAGTTTTCCAAAGTGATTTATATGTGTTTAATATTTTACTTGCAGATGGATAGTGAAGCAACAAGTTCTGCACTTCCTAACATCACTCCGTTGGTAAGTGTATCACCTTTTTTTTTTCTTAATACATACATTAAGGACACATTTTAAGTAAGTTTCTAAGTAATATGTATTGGTTAGTGTAGGATCTGGAATCACAAACTGACGAGAACACGACGCCTGTCAGTACTCATAAAAACAATGTTGTTGATGATGTGGAACAAAAAATACTTCGGATGGGAAGAATAAACTATCTGCTGAAACTGACATCGTCAATGACTCTTCAACTGGGAAGAAAATGGCTATTGAAGTGAAGACTGAAAAAGACGCATGATTGGTTCAGTGTGTTGTGTTCATTTTCATGTTTGAATTCTAATTGAATAAGTTATTGGCTTTTTTCCTTTTCGGTAAATTGCAATAAGAAAATTTGTTTAAAGTTAATGTTCTGATTGGGTTTACATCAGGTTTAATGGTTTGTTTTTTTGTAAGACATTTTGGTTTCAAAGATTTGGTATTTGTATCGAAGTTTTTTTAATGAAAAGTCAATAATTTGTTTCTTACCAAGTATGCTGTTTGTGATGTTTTAGATTCTGCTTAACAGTTGAGTATTATTTTGTAATGTTGTATAATTTAAATGTTTATAAGAACTAAAGAGATGTTTAACATGCCATTTTCCTATTCATAACATGTTTATTACAAATAAATGGTTTAGGCAAATGCTTTATGCAAACTTTTTTTAAAACTTTGGTTAAAA
>BQNB010063522.1:1632-35653 GCA_026074375.1 Tanacetum coccineum | reverse complement strand
CTATCATGTCGTGAAAAATCGCCATCATACAACGTTGAAAAGTTCCAGGAGCATTACATAATCTAAATGGCATACGACGATAAGTAAAAGTACCATATGGGCACGTAAAAGTCATTTTTTCTTGATCTTGAGGATCAATTGGAATCTAAAAATATCCTAAAAAACCATCTAAGAAACAATAGAATTCATTGTCGGCTAGACGTTCTAGCATTTGATCCATGAACAGGAGAGGAAAATGATCTTTACGAGTTGCTTTGTTAAGCTTCCTATAATCGATACATACTCTCCATCCGGTAACTAGACGTGTCAGAATTAATTCATTCTCTTCATTTGCAATGACGGTCATTCCTCCTTTTTTAGGGACACAATGGATTGGACTAACCCACGGGCTGTCGGAGATCGGGTATATCATTCCGGCATGAAGAAGTTTAATCACCTCCTTCTTAATGACTTCATGAATTTTCGGGTTTACTGATTCGCTGAAACTCACCCCTTTTTATACATATATATAAGTGTAAATATATAGATATAGTACAAGGATCAGGATCCGCGAGACCAAGAAAACCGGAAGCAGTATAGAGTGTTCCCGGGTCGTTATGTCCCAACGAGGCTAGAGATGGAATATCGAGTCACGAATGATGATTGGAGTTTGAATATGACAAGGATGAGGTTATGATTTGGAACTAACACTGATAAGCAAATGTATATAAAAATAAACAAAGAACATAAGCTAGAACAAGAATAAAAGCTAGAATTGGGAAAAATACTTAAAACTTTTACACTAAAACACAAGTAAGCTCAAATAAACTTAAGACAAATTAAATAAGCTAAACTGACTCTAAATAAGCAAATACAAAAAGAAATTAAGCTAAATTAAACAAGATAAACACAACAGTACTACAACAGTACTAACAGTATTAACTACCAGTACTAACTTTAAGTTAATACTGCTAGGCTTAAGTTAATACTGCTAGGCTTAA
The DNA here is from genome assembly GCA_026074375.1 of Tanacetum coccineum. NCBI lineage: Eukaryota > Viridiplantae > Streptophyta > Magnoliopsida > Asterales > Asteraceae > Tanacetum > Tanacetum coccineum. The sequence continues at coordinate 34,673 of BQNB010063522.1, read as the reverse complement.
GTTAATACTGCTAGGCTTAAGTTAATACTGCTAGGCTTAAAAGTAGCAAAAAAAATGAACTAGCAGTTCTGCAATAGATAAGTAAAATAAGAAAAAGAGAGAGACTTACTACACCCTTGCTTGAAACAGGGTCAAACAACAAATCTACAAGCTCTAGCTTGCATAGAACAAGCTAGTGAGAGTCCATAAGCCCATCCAGAACTGGCTTATCATCCAATAAATAAGCTGTGGTGTATTGAGAGTGATTTTTGTGATTTTCCTTTAACTACTTAACTTTTTTATCTTTCTTAATGAAAACAGCTTATAAATAAGCTGAGGTGAGAGCTTTTTAAACACAAAACAATAAGATGAAGAAACTTAACACTGGTATTGTAAATTGACTTGTAAACTCAAACTTGCATTAAAACTTGAAAGTTTTACAAAGCTGAAAGTAAAAGCTGTAAATGACTGAAAATTAAGCTAAGTTATTCTAAGATTAACTAGTTGCCTCAAAGGCTTACAAAAAGCTCTATTTATAGCCGAAGTCTTGGACTTGCAGCTTGTGCTTCTTTGGAGAGCAAAAACGAAGTGTGCTTGTTGTGTGAGGCAAATCCAAAGCAAATCCCAGCCTTTAATCTCTTTTGAGCTTCTTTGGGGACAATCTCAGCCATCGAAATGCTTTGGGAATGGAGAGGGATTGCCAACATGGACTTTATAAAGCTGGGGGTAGTAGTAGGGTGTTGAGTGTTTTTGCAGAGAAGTATGGGAGCAAAAACAGGGTGCTGGCTGGTTTTGGTATTGGCGGGAAGAGTGGGAAAGAAAAGGTATACAAGTTGGGTTGTGACAGAGAGAGGTTGAAGATGATTAAGAGAATGTTTGGTTTGTGTACAAGAAAGGCCCCTCCACATCTTTCCTCTTTTCATTTTCTTTTTCCCTTTTTCTTTCTTTTATAAATGAAGTTTCCCAATTCGCATAATCAGCCCCTGTGGTTTATATAATAATATAACTTAGGGGTTTGGTATTTTTGACCCCTCAAGTTATATTTTTCTTTGCTTTTTCTTCTCGGAGTAGACTTTACTTTGATTTGGCTTCGTTTTCACACACTTTTCCATCCCGTGTCCTGTTTTGTCGCTTTTTGCTTGGTTTTTCGACTTTTTGTGAGATATCCGGTCCTGCACAACACAATTAGCAAAACAAGCATATATTTTTGGCCATTTTTTTTTTTTTTTTTTTTTTTTTTCTTTTTTTTTTTTTTTTTTTTTTGGTGGGTGTTGGGTTGGTGTGGTGTGTGTGTGTGTGTGTGGGGTGTGAGTGGGGGGTTTTGGTTTCTTTTAGTCCGTATTTGGTCAATGTTAAGCTCGTTTTTAGAGGTAAAAGATATGTGTAATTAAGCACATATCAACCACAAAGGACGATCCGTGTAATACTACCATACAAGTTGAGGGGCCAAATCTGTCAAAACTACAAACTTCACCCTGTATCACTAACATGATTAGTCCCCTAAACCCCAACACACTTTCACCATTAGTCCTTTACCCCTAACCCTTTACCCTTTACCATTAACCCCGTTAACTTCTTTATAAACAAAACCAGTCCAGTCAATCCCACCTATCACTGTTATCGTGTCTACTTTCGCATCGTCCCCAGTGCAACCTAAAGGACAAACCAAAGGCTCACCCCAAAAACTTCAACCCACAAACCACCGTGGAAATCCGCTTAAACCCCATTGCTTAAAGGATGAAGACAAAAGAATCAAGGGTTGAGATCAAAGACCCCTTGAAACACATCAAGATTAATGGCTGAGATGGAAGCTTTGTAGCTACTCATACACGAAACATACCCTCGTTTCTCCTCACACAGAAAACACACATAAAGACCCCAAGACTTTGAAGATTTGAGTATAAATAGGGCACTTTGTAAGCCTTTGGGAATATCTAGTTAGTTTTTAGTTTTTCAGCTGATATTAGTTTAATGTAGTTTATTTTTCAAAGTCTTGTACTCTTTTTAAGCTTAATGAAAAGTTTGATGTTTTTAAGTTAAATTCAGTTTTTTAAGATTAATGCATTTTATGTTATAAAACTGTTTTTTATAAGCTCTCTTAAACTGATTTACTTGTTACTTAAGTTGTCTAACTTAAGCTATATAAACTTTTCCGTAGTTTGTATAGTCTAAGTCCCTTTTTATTACCATCAAAAATTCACTAAAAAAAAGCTATTTGGAAGACAAGCCAGTTCTGGAAGGGCTTGTGGTAATTTACTAGCTTGTTTTAAACAAGCTAGAGCTTGTAGACAAAAGCTTTAAAGAGCACTTAAGCCTTTGTTTAGAGCAAAGGGATTTGTAAGTGCTTATCTTTTCATTTTTTTAGCTTAAATTGCTTATTGCTTATTTATTGCATCTTGCTGCTTATTTATGCTTATTTGAGTTTATTATAGCTTAGTGATGCTTGCTTGTTGTTTAAATCTCCTTTGTTGTGTTTCCACAATCTGTCTAAATACTTAAAATTGCTTATTTTCCTTTTAGACTTATCATTAGTGCTTCTTGCTTATTGAAATTTGCTTAATATTGTCTTTTTAACTTATTGAACATCTGGTCTTGTTAAAAAGTTGCTTTAAATCTGATTTGATAAGTCAAAAATGGTTTTCAAGATTTTAAAGGGGTGTTTAGTACTGTTTGATCCATTTTGACCCATTTGGGAACTTTGGAAATCATATTTGAGGTCTTTAAATCTGTTTTAGGTGTTTTGTTTTAGTTTAGAATTGAGTTTTAAGGATTTGTGTATGCTTATCTTAAATCTGTGATTTTAAAACAGATATTAAGAGCTTATTTGATAAGGCTTTTGAAAACAACTTTAAGGTATTGATTTAATGTTCTTTTAAGTGTCCAAATGCAGTAGGTTTAAGTTAGTTTAAGTTGTATTTGCCATTTTGCGTTTTTGTCTAAAATCTGTCAAAATTTTGCTAAGTGTCTTTTCAGTCAAAATACTTCTTCATTGCTTATTCTTGCATTATACCTGAATTCCAAATGCTTTTTGAAAGTTGTTAATGTGTTCTTTGAGGGTCCAATCATGATCCTGTTTCAATTGTCCAAAAGTCCATAAGGATCTGTTTGGTTAGCGTAATTTTGAGCTTAAAAGTATGGTTTTAGAAAATTTACAAATTTCTACGTTTTTGTTGTCTGTTGTAATTCAGCTTTTTCATATCCTTTTTCATGGCTTAATGAATTTCAAAATGCAGTTTTCTTTGTGGATTATTTAGCTTATAGCATAAGCTGTTTCTCGGTAGTAGAAGCCAACTAAGCCATAATAGTCCATTTTTTCTGAGCTTAAAAAAATTAACTAGAAAGTGTCCCTTAGGCTGTTTGTCCACCCAATTTGGCCAATAAGCTTATATAGCTTTCTCTGAGCTTTTGGCTTATTGGATTTGCTTTTAGTTGTGTTTAGATTTTCTTATTAGGATAGGTTTAAGTGCTTGTAGTTTATTTGACTTAGGATTAGAGCTTATTTAAGCTTATGAGCATTTGTGGTTTAGAATCTAAGTTTAAAAAAGTCTCCTTAGGAAAAAATTCACCTTTTAAGCTTATTTACTTAATTTTTCTTTGCTTAATTTTGTTCATAAGTGCTTAATAGGTGTAGTTTAGTATATGTGTGTTAGCTTATTTTTCTTTTTCATTAGCTTATTAAGTCTAAAAAATGCAAACAGTTAGCCCTTTTTGCCCTTAGTTTAAAAAAGCATGCTGTCAGCTTTTATAGCTTATTTCTGTGCTTATTTTAGGTTTTTATAAAAAGTCACATTTTTAAAGTTGCTTATTTTTAGGTATTAAAGCTTTTTCATAAAAAAAATTGCAAAAAAAATATGTTAGGAGTTGAGGGAAATCAGGGGTGAGCAAGACTCGAACCCCTGACCTCAACCTCACCTCTACCAATTATTTCCATAAGCTGCTTTGCCCATTTTATTTTTCCTAGATTAAGCTTTGTTCAAGGGACTTTTCATGAATTTTTCAGATTTTTTATAAATAGTTTAGAATTTTTAATTTTTAATTTAGATTAAAATCGTTTTTAATTCATAATAAAAAAATTAAAAGTCAAAAAAATATAATTTTTTTTTTTTAAAATTTTCTTTTAATCATTTAGATGTTACAAATTAATTTTGCTTTCGTAGGCTATATTTGTAGAATTTTTTGTTTTTTTAAAGAACGATTTGGTCTCGTTATCGTTTTTTTCTTCGTTTATTATTCAACCTTAATTGCTTACTTTTAGGTTTCTATTATTTTTTCTTGCATTTCAGTCATTTAGGTTAATAAAAAGTAAAAAACATAATTAGGATTAAAATTGAAATTTAGGTTTTAAGTCTACGTTTTTTTAGGATTCTCGAATATCGTTTTAGTGATTTATACGCTTTAATTACTTCGTTTTAGTTTGTCTTATACGTGTTTTTCCTCCCCGTATAAGAGACATAAGAAATCAATCAGAAATCTTTGTTATTACACATACTCTCTCTCACTACGACACTCAACCCGTCTCTCGACTTTCCATTGCATTCCTCGTACCGAAGAACGACCCGGGAATATCATATACTTCCGGAATCACATATATATATATTGATTTTCTTTGTGAATTTTGACTTATTACTTTGGTCAAAGGTAATTTGTTCAAAGTGTTTGCCTTGTAAGATTATATATGTATAAACTTGATAAACGAATCAAATGTTTGCGCCGCTGCCGGGAGGAGTGGGTAAGCGATGTCGTCCGGTTCATGTTTGACAATTGGTGCTTTGAAGTCATTCCCTTGTGAAGTTATTTTCATATAAAAATATAAAAATACAAAAATATTTTTCATTTCTTTTTATTTAAGATAAAGAAAAAATCAAAAAAACATAAAAACATTATCTTTAATAAATAATCATCAATATAATGCTCTCAACTTGATCATTATCATAATAAGTTCCCAAACCAAAGATTCAAAACTTGCCTTTGTGTCACTTTTGAAGTACGGCTCACCTTTAATTGATTAAGAAACTAAAAGAGGGGTATAATGGAGGTTGTTCCGAGGAAACTACGGACCTAAAGGAGAAAGTTTTTAATAGCATTCGCATGCGTTGTCCCCCGCATCCTCCGCCTTTGTGTTTTTTTTGTTAGAGCAGCTAACCGTGAAGCAAATTGATTAATTGGTTTAGTTATACTCTCATTTTCTCTATTAAAATTAAATTGGTGATTCAATTGTTGAAAAACCAAAAAAAAATTTATTAGTATAATTTCTCTTTTTATATTTCTTTTTAGTGCATGAGCACTCGATCGTCTACAAGGAATCTTTTTCCACCTCTCGAAGATCCCGAACGTACAATTTGAAGAAGAACTCGCGTTGATCCTAATTCTTTGAAAGAAAAAGAATTCTGTGAAGAAAAAAGAAAAATGAGATTTGAATGGCGATACGGGAAGATAAACGATTTGAAGAAATCAATATGGCCTCTACGGAAACGGTGAAGACGGACTACCTCCTGCGGGAGGTGGTTTACCAGGTCCCGACCTTCGAACGATGGAGGAGTTGTGCCAACCGACTTTGAATGGTCGAGGTAGACCGATTGCCCCGATCAATATTCAGGCAACAATTTTGGACTCAAGCATGACATGATTCAACAAGTTCAAAATTCTTGCCAATTTCACGGACCTACCGGTGCACGATGTGAAACTAGCATCTGACAAATTTTTTGCATGTCACCAAAGTGATCAAGGAAGGGTCACTGATGACGCCCTTCGCTATAACACTTTCCTCCAACATCCTTGGACACAATCATGCCACCAGGCAATTAGTTTTATCGTTTACCAAGAATTCTATCACTAACATTTTGAGCAAATGCCTAAAATGGTTTCTGTATCTCCGAAAATACTTTCACCCTCTAAGTGGACGAAGGTAAAAAATGAAATCACCTATTTCCGTCAACATCCCCGATAATCGTTATTCGATAGCATGGGGAACATTATAAGCTTTTAATTGATCGTTATCCTAATCACACAACATGTTACCCAACACGCTCCAAAATAGATACTTTCTATAACGGGTTAACTTTAAGACATCGTGATACCATCAATGCTGCAGCCGGCGGGACTTTTATGAAAAGGCGACCCGAAGAGTGTTTATGATCGTACTGGAAAATATGACCGCTCACCACATAGGATTAGATACTTCCCACAAAGGAGGAGTCATCTAGTTCTGGTCACTTCTTCTTCCGATCCGAAAATTGTAGCACTTAAGGCTGAAATGGCGGAAATTAATAAAAATTTAATGAAAGTGCTTCAAATAAACCAACAAGTAAAAGCAGTTACTCCTAGCTGTGAAACTTGGGGTGGTCCACATGCTTAATGATGGTCCAGCCACCGTTGGCCAAACTCAGAACGTATAACGCTGCGGAGCCTATAATAAGGTGGTAATTCTTACCAACCTCATGTAACCGTAATCTGCAAGTTCTATCGTTCGGACAATATTATCTCGGACCACCAGGGTTTAATCAGCATCAAACCCGAAGCAATCAAAATTTAAATCTACCAAATAGAATCAAGGAAAAAATCAGGAATCAGGGGAATAAACCAAGGAAGAAACCAATTCTATTCCAAGGAGCTAGTCATGTTCAAAACCCGCCTCTGGCTTATCAAGCACCGCTCATCAAGCCGATCGGTTTACCACAAGCTCCGGTTCTATCAAGCCCCGATTCTCAACCACATAGTTTGTGACTACTACTGAGTTCACAAACTACATGAAGGCAAATGATGCCATTTTGAAAAACATGCAAACAAATATGACCTCATTGACAAATTCCAATATGTCTTAAGAATATGTTTGGTCAATTCATGAAAATGAATACCAGCTTCATCCTCGGATCGGAAACACTCCATCCCTAGTAATACCATTACTAACCCGAGGGAAGATTTGAAAGGTATCACCACCCAAAGTGGGTGTGCTTATACGGAACCCCAAATTCCTACTACTTTTTCTCCTAAAGTAGTGGAACGTGAAACCGAGGTGACAAAGGACACGGTACCTCCTACTAATAACGGAAGTACCAAAGATGTCCAACCTCCGGTTGTCCAAATTGAAACTCAAGTACCAAATTCTGAGCCCGTTGTTGCTCCCGTTGTTGAGCCAGTTGAAGCTCCCGTTAGTGCTTCGAAGCCTAACCCGAAACCGTCAATTCCATATCCTTCTAGACTTAATGATCAAAAGCTCCGCGAAAAAGCTAACAACCAAATGGAGAAATTCTTCCAAATCTTTCAAGATTTGCATTTCGACATTAGCTTCGCGGATGCTCTCATTCTCATGCCCAAATTTGCTTCAACAATTAAGAGTTTGTTAAGCAATAAAGAAAAATTGTTTGAATTAGCAAGAACTCCGTTGAATGAGCATTGCTTGGCGGTTCTCCTCAAAAAGTTACCCGAAAAACTTAGAGACCCCGGCAAGTTTCTCATCCCGTTCCGATTTTTTCCCTAAATGGAATGTATGCTTAGCCTTGGCCGATCTTGGCGCTAGCATTAACCTCATGCCACTTTCTGTGTGGAAAAAGCTTTCCCTTCCAGAACTTACTCCTACTTGTATGACTCTCGAACTTGCGGACCGGTCAATTTCTCGACCGATCGGTGTCGCCGAAGAATGGATGTGTCGGTGAGATTGAATTATATGGTGGATGGTGCTTCATTAAAAAGTGGAAAGTTCCATTTTCCCGGTCTCATTTGAAAGGGGTCCGCTGACTTTGATGCGATCCTCGATGTCCTCAATTCTCGGTAGAATCCTTTTTGAAAACCGGACATGCTTTGATGATGTTTAGCGGGAGAATTAACACTCTTCGTGTGGCAATAACCGTAACATACAACCTTGATTTTAGGAGATTGATGTTGGGGGGTGTAGAATAGATTATTGCAAACTTCGAGATACTCCTCTAATTATGATAATAATCGATGAAACCGAATCGACATCATTGACGTTGCTTGTGAGGAGTATTCTCAAGAAGTTCTTGGATTTTCCGTGAGTGGCAATCCCACTCCATCTACGAAACCAATTGTTTCTACCTCTTCTCCTACTCTCACTCCCTTCGGGGATAGTGATTTTCTTCTCGAAGAAACCGATGCTTTCCTAGCTATTGAAGATGAGCCAATTTCACTGGAAATTGATGACTCTTACTATGATTCGGAGGGAGACATTCTTCTTCTTGAAGAATTTCTTAATGATGATCCATCATCACCACCTCTCCTTCCACCAAGAACTTAAAGTTGTGAACCTAAAAAAGAAAAAATCTTTCTATTGGATGACCAACCGAGGTTGAACTTAAGGACTTACCGCCTCATCTTGAATATGCATTTTTGGAAGCTACCAACAAATTGCCCGTCATAATTGCTAAAGACTTGAAAGATGAGGAGAAAGCCGCTCTCATAAAGGTTTTAAAGTCACACAAGCGACCTCTTCGCCTTGCAACTTTTGCACATTACTTTATTAACCTGGAATTTTGTTCATTACAAGATCCTAATAGAGGATGACTTCAAGACCGGCGGGTCAACACCAAAGAAGGGTCAATCCTAAAATCCATGAGGTGATCAAAAAGGAGGTTCTTAAACTCCTTGATGCCGGATTGATTTACCCTATCTCGGATATCCCCTTGGGTGAGCCCCGTGCATTGTGTACCGAAAAAGGGTGGCTTTACCGTTGTTGAAAATGAAGAAAACGAGTTAATTCCACGCGATTGGGACGGGATAGCTGTATGCATGGACTGATCGAAAGTTTAAATGACGCCACTCTAAAGACCATTGTTGGTATTCTTGATTGATGAGAACAAAATGATAAAAGAATGAAACAAAAGGAATCAAAGTTGTCCCATTAATATAATCAACAAAGCTAGTGGAGAAATATGAAGATTTGGTCAAATATTTTACAGGGTAATTAGGAAACATATTAACGTGGTTTAATGTAATTTAAATAGTTTCCTTATCTATTGATTAGCTTCCTTTGTAACCTAATACCCTATAATAAAGGGTATTAGGTGTGGTCGTTTGGAACATAAAAAGATAAACACAATAAAGGTAATTGTGTGTTCTAGGCGTCAAGTCCCTAACGAAAGCCTAGTTTTTGTTTGATTTTAGCCCTCAAGAATCTATGATTCCTGTTACTATTTAGAGTACGTTCTAGAATTTGATCATCTAGAAATTGGGGCTAATAAAACGTTTTTGGTTATTAATGAAAACACCTTTGTTGACATATCTTTGTTCTTATTTCGCTTTGTTTTTATAACTTATGAGCATTGATATTATCCTAGATAAAGGTCTAAACAAACTGAGCTTAAACGATCTAACGATATTTAGGATTTCACAATTGGTATTAGAGCCTCGTGGATCTCGATCTAGGATCTACAAGGTTTTTGAAGAAACCCTAAAACCCTAATTTTCAAGAAATCGATTTGTGTTTAACGTTTTAGTAGGGTTTTGAAGTTTAATTGATATAACAGTGATTATAATCGTCCTCTCTACCTTAATTGGTATGCAATACGATCTTTAATCATTGTTATTATTAAAGGGGTATTCTTTGCATCGACTTTAGTTTTCTTTTTCGATAATTTGTCAAATTCAGTGAAACAAGGGTTTTCACAAAAACCCTAATTCGGTAAAAGGAAAAAGTGATGATTAATAATGATAGATGCTTGGAAGGTAATCTGATCTTGATTTATTGATTACCATGGTTTTAATATATCGAAGATCGCATGGTTACCAAGGTGTGATTGGTAAGTGAAACTCTGGTCGTATTATAAAAAACCCTAATGTAGTTTGCTAATGATCTCTGTATCATGCCGTGATGTGTGATGATTGTAATTTTGTTTTGGTTCGTGTGGAAGCAATGATGAGATCAAGAAAAACCTAGTCACTCTAAGGGGTTTTCTATTAAAACGATCTTTATTAATTTCGTGCTGCTAAAACGTAATTCTTGATTGCTGTCATTACTGTCCATATAACAAGCAAGTTGAAGGGTTCATGATTCAAGCTTTTGTGTCATCATGAGGGGATACTGTGTTTCGAGTTAGGCATGTTTCATGTGAATAGATTTGCTGTGTTCAAGGCATTACTGATGTCATTGGGTTCTTGTTGCTGCTGGTGCCTTATGTTCATGGATAGGGTTTGTGTGAGAGATGGAAAAATGATCAGAAGGTGAATCTGACGTGAAGATGTGGAGAAAGTTGCATGGTTTATTTGTTTGTATGAAAGAAATTAAATATGTTTATAATGAAGAAGATTTGGGTCGTGTTGAAACCACATTTGTAGGTTTAATACGATACCCGTGAAGGCATTGACTCATGCATATCGTGATTCTATATTATGGAAGTTTAATGACATTAAGTTATTGCCTGTTTTCAAAATCTTCAACAAAAGACGTGTTGGATAATGGATGGGCTTCAATGTATTGACACTGCTATTGGGCTTTAAATGTTGTCAATTGGTTATTAGTACTGTTAATAGCATGAAGTTAATATTGATATTGGGCCATGAATGTTAATGCTGCTCACTGCCAAGCATGGATACTGCTGTTCGAGCAATGAAAGAATGATATTGCACACATGTTAATACTGTTTGGATGTGAGGATTTCTACTGTTCGTGTAAGTGAGTTACTATTGTTGGGCTCAATGAGCATGGGCTTATAGTTACTACTGTTTGAAGTTTAAAACTGCCAACAGAAGTTTGTACTATTCGTGTACAAGTATATTTTAATACTGTTGTGTAGAATAGTACTGTTGGATGTTTTTAGCACTGCTCGCTTATATTGCCTTTGTCATCCGAGAAAGAGTTTGTACTATTAGTACTATCCGACATAGCTAGTTTGTACTGCTAGCTTTGTACGATATCGGGTAATACACGTTGTTTAGTTTTCGGATGGATTTGGATCTCGGACAGAACTATTTTTCAAATAGTTTATTCTTATTGATTTTATGGCTCGGTTTGGAGATTATTTGAAGAGGTGATTACGAAGATAATTGAATATTTCCTATTTGATGTTGTAGTTGAGTTTCACAGGTGCGTGTCTTATCATATCTTAAAGTGGGTGTTACACTTTGAAGATAACTTGTTCATGCTTAAATTGTGTTGACGAAGAATTGACAAATCTAGCAAAGGTGTGTGATCTAACTTATGGTGCTCAATGCTCACATTTGCTATCACTTTGTTTTGGTGGCATCATAAAAGAGGAGGAAATTGTCAAGAGAATGGCGGGTCCTCCGTATACATATCGTTTTGGGTAGACGTCGGTGTCACATGAAAGTGCAAGACATAAGACACAAGTTTGGGTTGTTTCTACTTCTTCAGCAAATCTTTATACTTAGTTTTCTTCATCAGGAATACATTACAAAAGCCGTACAGAATTAAATATGCAAAAATGGTTAATAGCTGGTTTTTTCAGGGGAAGCTTAATGTTAAAATGTTACAAAGCCATTTATATGTACCACATAAGGGAAGGTTTTTACATTGCTAAGTTATTATCTTAAAGGCGAGTCATGAGGTATTTTGATATTAAAGGCTGATTAGTAGTTGTGGTATATGTTGGTGCCTGTTATGATCCTAAGTTGCATATCTACAAAGACCCTTGATTAGAATGATTACAAAAAGGGAAGAAGATTACAGGTTTATTGATTTTGCAGCTTATGATATTGGTGACATGATGCAAGGAAGCTTGGAAAGTTTGTTTTCATTCAGGTAATGATTACATCTCAACTTCAGGGGAAGCTTTGGCTTTATGATGAAGTTCGTACACGACTTTTTTTGTTTTGTCATCATCAAATAGGGAAGAATTGTTTGGGATCTTGATTGATGAAGACAAAATGAATAAAAGAAAGAAACACAAGGATCAAATTGGTCATTAAAACCTCTACAGCATGGTGAGAAATATGAAGATTGGGTCCAAATTTCTACAAAGGATAATTAGGAAACATATTAATGTGGTTTAATGTAATTTAAATAGTTTCCTTATCTATTGATTAGCTTCCTTTGTAAGCCTTAATATCCCTCTATATAAAGGGTATTAGGTGTGTAGGTTTGAACATAGAGAAAAGATGTAAACACAGTAAAGGTGTGTGTGTGTGTCTAGGCGTCAAGTCCTCTAATAGACGCCTAGGGTTTGTTTGTTTTAGCCTCAAGAATCTATGATTCCTGTTACTAGTTAGAGTAACGGTTCTAGAATTGATCATCTAGAATTGGGGCTATGAAGAACGTTTGGTTATTAATGAAGAACACCTTGTTGAACATCTTTGTTCTTATTCCTTCCGATTTGGGTTTTTATAACTTATGAACATTGATATTATCCTAGATAAAGGTCTAAACAACCTGAGCTTAAATGATCTAACGATCTTTAGGTTTTCACACCCATTTCCTCTACCATTCATGGACCAAATGCTCGAGAGATTAGCAGGGAATGAATACTATTGTTTTCTTAATGGTTTCTCGGGTTACTTTCAAATTCCCATCGACCCTCAAGATCAAGAAAAGACCACATTCACGTGTCCTTATGGAACGTTTGCCTACCGTCGCATGCCTTTCGGCTTATGTATGCACGTCAATCGTTCCAAAGTGTATATGGCTATCTTTCCATGAATATGATCGAAAAAAAACGATGGACAGTATCTTATGGACGAACTTATCGATCGTTGGAATTCATTTCGATCTTGGGCCTATTCCCATTTGACAAGATCTTAAACGGTGGTGAAACACCAATCTTTGTCTAAATTGGGAAAAAGAGTCACTTTATAGTCAAGGAAGGTATTGTCCTGGCATAAGATTTCCAATAACGGTATTGAGATGATAAGTGCTAACGTTATGTAGTGCTAAGGCTACTTCAACCCACCCACCTGTCAAAGGAATTCAAGTTTTCTTGGTCACGCCGGGTTTTATCGTAGATTTATTCAAGATTTCTCGAAAATAACGCGGCCGATGACCCGTCTCTTTCTTGAAAAAGATACTCCGTTCTTCTTCTCCAAAGAGTGTATTGAAGCTTTTCAAACACTTAAGAAAAAATTGACCGAAGCACCAATATTAGTTGCCCCCGATTGGGACCTACCTTTTGAGCTAATGTGCGATGCAAGTGATTTTGCAATAGGTGCAGTCTTGGGGAAACAAAAAACAAAACATTTTCAGCCTATACACTATGCAAGCAAAACTATGACCGATGCTCAAGCTCATTACACCACGGCGGAAAAAGAATTACTTACCTTGGTGTATGCTTTCGAGAAATTCCAGCCTTACTTAGTCTTGTCAAAAAGTATAGTGTATACGGATCACTTGGCATTAAAATACCTTTTTAATAAGCAAGATGCTAAGCCGAGATTGCTTCGGTGGGTTCTCTTGCTTCAAGAATTTGATATCATCATCCGTGATAAAAAAAGGAGCCGAGAGCTTCGCCACCGACCATTTGTCATGATTAGAGAATCCTCACCAAAGTGTGCTCGATAAAAAGGAAATAAATGAAATGTTTCCTCTCGAAACACTTAGTATGATATCTTTTCGTGGTGATTCTAGTACCCTATGGTTTGCCAATTTTGCTAATTACCATGCGGGGAACTTTGTTGTGAAAGGTATGTCGTCTTAACAAAAGAACAAGTTTTTCAAGGATGTTAAGCATTACTTTTGGGGGGACCCCTTCTTGTTTAAAATTTGTGCGGATCAAGTCATCCGGCGGTGTGTTCACGGCCAAGAAGCCATTGATATTCTTAAGGCTTGCCACAATGGACCCACCGGGGGACATCATGGCCCGAACTACACCGCCAAAAAGGTGTTTGACTCCGGTTTTTATTAACCCACAATTTATTGTGATGCCCATGACTTGGTCGAATCTTGTGACTCTTGTCAACGTCACGGGAAAATCTCGCAGAAAGATGAAATGCCCCAAATGCCATCCAAGTTTGTGAGATTTTTGACGTTTGGGGTATCGATTTTATGGGGCCGTTTCGTCTTCACGAGGGAACAAGTATATACTCGTGGCGGTCGATTTACTTGTCTAAATGGAAGCGAAAGCGCTCCCCACCAACGACGCCTGAGTTGTTGTTAAAATTTTAAAATCTCTCTTTGCTCGGTTTGGAACTCCCTGCGCTATCACCTGATGACAATCTTGTTGATACCCTTTCTGAGATATTCACCGATGAACATGCTCTTGATTACTCATCCCCACCATTATGGGATGCTTATGATGATGAACTTTTTGATCTTGTGACCGTTAATGATAATACATATGATGATCTATTTGACTTCAAGGAAGAGAAAATCAAAGATGCTAAACTCTTGATTGATGAACTTGATCCACCTAGATCAAGTATTTTCCTTCCTTCCGCCAAGTGTGACTCAGTTTTCTATAAGGATTTTTCTGAGGTTGATATTTTGTCTTCAACCAATAACGAGGACAAAGTATTTAATCCAGGTATACTCATTCATAGGAACCTTTTTGAAGTCACTATTCATGTAACACCGGATAAGAATGTAAAGAAGCTATCCTCATCTAATGCTTCTTTAATTCTTGAAGATTTTAATCCTCCTCTTTATGGACTTCCTTTCCACAAAGAAGTTCTCGGGTCTGAAACTCTACTCTTGTTTTCATTCGAAAATGAGGAAAAAGTTTTCAACCCCGGGATTCTCACTTCTAAAGGAGTTCATACTTCTCTTCTTTTGGAATTATCTCATCGGGACTCTAAAGCCTTCAAAGTCATTAAAAATTTTGAAAGCCCGATGGAGATTTTTCCTTGCTCTTATGGAGAGGACATCCATATTTTGGATGTTTCGTGTCTCCATTTATATCCCCCATGAACAACTCAATTCGGGGACGGGTCAAGCTAAGTGACCTTAAACAAGCGCTTCGTGGGTGGCAACACATGCTTATCCTAATATAATTATAATAGTAGTAATGAATAAGTGTGTTGTATGAGAGGCTCGCCTCTTTCATTTTTCTATGTTTTGTGTTTTGTATTGTATGTCCTGGATTGCCCGGATTTTGAAGACTCGTGCTCGTGGTTTTGTCCTTCTATCACTTGAGCTTCAAATCCTCAGCTTCATTATGGGAATCCAATATCCAAATCTTATCGACTAACGTTTATCTTTAAGCATACTTAATAAACGACTTAGGATTTACGTAGAGACCCTTCTTAAAACATTGAGGACAATGTTCAGTTCTAGTATGCGGGATCTATCGATTTGATTGTGCCTGCAGCCGTTGTTTTCACGTATTCCTGTTTTTACCACCAAAATACCAAAAAATTTTCAAAAATTTAAAAAAAATTTCAAAAATAAAATAAGTGTTTTGTCATAATTTTGACTTTCCCGCTGGGTAGAATAAGAATAAATTTTGACTCGATCGAGCATGTTGAGCTCTAGCTTGTCCCTTAACTTTTAGACTAAGCATTCGCGGATCTTTTTATTAAAGATTTTAAATTTGCGAAGAACGAGAAATGATAGAGTTAATTATGAGTTAGATGCTAAACAAGGATTAGTTGGAAATCTTAAGAGCTCATAAGTGTAGTTTGTGGCTTTTCTCTCCCATAAGCTTCTAGCCGGACTAATAATACGTGCTATTTTTGAAAATAAAACTTAAATCAACAATTTTTGAAATATAGTCAATAACATTTTTGTCTTAGTTCAAATTTATACTTAAATTTTCCAAAAAGAAACTTTCTCTCTATATCATGGTATAAATAATAATTACAAAAATGACAAGGTAATAATATAAACTGTGGGCTGATAAAAGTTTACTGCCTCTTTCCGGCTCACAACCGATGTGACAGTCTTCAAAAGAAGGCCCATAGTAAAAATAATAATCCGAGACTGATAAAAGTTTGCTGCATCTTGCCGGCTCACAACCGATGTTGCAGCCTTTAAAAAGGTCGAGGATTTGAATCGCATCATGGTTATATTAATGTTAAGTGCAATAAATGTGATTTAATAAATATAGGGAAAATATCTTTTTCTTAAATTTAAATATGCTTTCAAACTAAGACTATTTCACTTTAAGTTGTGGTTTTTCTAATAAGCTATGTATAAACGGGAAACCTAAGAGTTTTTGAAACCGAAAGTCCGTGAGTCCCGATACTAGTCTCTGTGGGGTGTCAAAAGCCTGGTCACTTAGCCTCAAGGTTGGGATGTGCCGAGACGAAAGTCGCTACATAGGATGATCTCGCCTTCAAACTCATTATTCTCGGGTGGAACGTGAAGCATAGTAATTTTGCACAACGTTGACCCATGGTTGAAATTCGAAATGGCACATTCACCTAATATATAATAATTGTCGGGAGTAAAATGTTCACAAGTTGCAAATATGAGTAGTGTTAGCATCTTAACTTATATTTAACGGTGATTTCATTTTAAGCTTGGTTTGGGACAAGTGAAAAGTCGGGGACGGTGAATTTATCTTTTTGGGCATTTTAGGATTAAAGTGCGTCTTGTTCTATGACCCTTAAAGTTATGAAATAACGAAAGTCAAACATGTTAGTTAGTTGCTTAAAAAGAAAAGTACAAAAAAATGAGAAAAAGAAAAAAATACAAAAATATATGTGGGAATAAGTGTAAATATTTAAAAATGACTCTTTAATTTCCCTTGATGAACACTTAGCTACTTTTTGGGGTAATTAGTCAAGGGGGATTGAGATTCTTGGTTTTCTAAAGTGTTTACTTATGGCATTGCGTGAGGACACGACAATATCTTAGTATGGAGGATTTTGGTATGTGCTTAATTACACATACCATTTACCTATAAAAAAGTGCCTAAAATGACCAAAATATGCCAAAAATACATTGTATTTGTGTGTTTTGTGATTTATGATTGTGCAGGTAACGAATATTCACTAAAGGACAAAAATCAAGTCAAAACGGACAAAACCAAGCACGAGAATGAAAAGAGCGTGAAAAGTCAAAGTCGAAGTCAAAAAGTCAACCAAGTCAAGGTCAAAAGTCAAACACGAAGCCGAAAACGAATAAATACTTAATGGGCCAACTCGCACCCATCTAATGGGCCGGGTCAGCCCATTAAGGTATTACATGAAGACCAAAAATAAGTTAAAGGCCCATTGCCTTTTAACTTATAACAAGCCCAATACCAAATCTGTTAACACCATTAGTCCCCAAGGACTATAGCTGCAATAGAAGTATACAACTTCAGGGACTGAAGTTGTTAGATCCGCAAACATGTACACCACAAAGGACGATCCGTGTAATACTACCATACAAGTTGAGGGGCCAAATCTGTCAAAACTACAAACTTCACCCTGTATCACTAACATTGTTAGTCTAAAAGGACCATCCATGCAACAACAACATACAACCTCAGGGGCCAAAGTTGTAAAAATTCAAACCCAAAACCCTTGTTCCCGCCAAACTTTTAGCACTATTCATCATCCCTGCTACCTACACCCCAAAACCTGCTACCCTGCTCCCCAAAACAAAAATGTCATTTTCCCTTATCCCCACTTCACCAATACCAAAAATCCACCTTGGCAATCCCCTCCACTCCTATTCGTCAATGGATTTGACCAAATCAATGGACATGATCAATCACCTTGGGCTCCAAGATGATTCAAGGGCTGAGATGGGTTCAAAAGAAGTACAAGTTCAAAATTTTCAAGGCTCTCTCTCTCAAAGAAAGCACAAACGGGTGAAGACAAGGAAGACCAAGACTTTGAAGACTTTTATATAAATAGGGCCCTTGTAATCCTAAAAAGGCATGTAGTTTTATCTAGTTTTAGTTTATAGCTTATTTAGTTTACATTTTAGCTTATTGTATTTTCCTTTTAAGTCTTGTAAAAGTTTTTAAGAATTAATGAAATTTCAAGTTTTATTTTAAAATCTGTTTGTGTACACTAAGTGAATGTTATGCTTCTGAAAAGTTTATCATAAGCTCTTGTTTAAGCTCTTGTTTAAACTATTTTTATAAAGCAATAAAAATTTGTTAAGTCTTTAAGTTAAATTTCACAAAAATTCACCCTCAAAATACCATAGCTTCTTTTGGATGATAAGCCAAATTTGGATGGGCTTATGGACACCACCAGCTTATCTTTGATAAGCTGGAGCTTGTAGATCAGCTTTTAAAAGCATAGTGTGCCCTGTTTTGAGCAAGGGCCTTTGTAAGATTTCTATTTTCAAGTTTTAGCTTAAACAGCTTATTGCTTATTTATTGCTTCTTGCTGCTTATTTATGCTTATTTGAGTTTATTATAGCTTAGTGATGCTTGCTTGTTGTTTAAATATCCTTTGTTTGAGTTTTTCACAAATCTGTCTAAATTAGCTTAAAATTTCTTATTCTATTTAGCTTATCATTAGTGCTTCTTGCTTATTGAAATTTGCTTAATATTGTCTTTTTAACTTATTGAACATCTGGTCTTGTTAAAAAGTTGCTTTAAATCTGATTTGATAAGTCAAAAATGGTTTTTAAGATTTTAAAGGGGTGTTTAGTACTGTTTGATCCATTTTGACCCATTTGGGAACTTTGGAAATCATATTTGAGGTCTTTAAATCTGTTTTAGGTGTTTGTTTTAGTTTAGAATTGATTTTTAAGGATTTTTGTATGCTTATCTTAAATCTGTGATTTTAAAACAGATATTAAGAGCTTATTTGATAAGGCTTTTGAAAACAACATTAAGATATTGATTTAGTGTTCTTTTAAGTGTCCAAATGCAGTAGGTTTAAGTTAGTTTAAGTTGTATTTGCCATTTTGCGTTTTTGTCTAAAATCTGTCAAAATTTTGCTAAGTGTCTTTTCAATCAAAATTGCTTCTTCATTTGCTTATTCTTGCTTATCCTGAATTTCAAAATGCTTTTTGAAAGTTGTTATGTGTTCTTTGAGGGTCAATCTTGATCTGTTTCATTGACCCAAGTCCATAAGGATATGTTTGTTTAGCTTATTTTGAGCTTAAAAGTAGGGTTTTAGAAAAGTTAAAAAAATTTCCATGTTTTTGTTGTCTGTGTAATCAGCTTTTTCATAAGCCTTTTTCATGGCTTAAATGAATTTCAAAATGATTTTTCTTTGTGTATTATTATAGCTTATTGCATAAGCTTTTTTGTGGTATAAGCCACTAAGCTACAAGGATACATTTTCTAGCTTAAAAATAAGCTAGAAAGTGGCCCCTTAGGCTGTTTGGTCACCAAATTTGTCCAATAAGCTTATTAGCTTTCCTGAGCTTTTTGGCTTATTGGATTTTCTTTTAGTTGTGTTTAGATTTGCTTATTAGGATAGGTTTAAGTGCTTGTAGCTTATTTGACTTAGGATTAGAGCTTATTTAAGCTTATGAGCATTTGTGGTTTAGAATCTAAGTTTAAAAGCCTCTTAGGAAATTTTGTCCTTTAAGCTTAGTTTAGCTTATTTTTCTTTTCTTAATTTTGTTCATATGTGCTTAATAGTTGTAGTTTAGTATCTGTGTGTTAGCTTATTTTTCTTTTTCATTAGCTTATTAAGTCTAAAAAATGCAAACAGTTAGCCCTTTTGCCCTTAGTTAAAAAATGCATTCTGTCAGCTTTTATAGCTTATTTCTATGCTTATTTTAGGTTTTTATAAAAAGTCACATTTTTAAAGTTGCTTATTTTTAGGTATTAAAGCTTTTTCATAAAAAAATTTGCAAAAAAAATATGTTGGGAGTTGAGGGAAATCAGGGGTGAGCAAGACTCGAACCCCTGACCTCAACCTCACCTCTACCAACGTATTTAACACACACACTCACTACCACCAGCACCAGTAGGGCTATCTGGTGGTAGTTTTCCAAATTTATTATATAACCACATTTTGTCCATTTAGCTATTCAGCCTATTTTAGCTTATTTCCAGCTTATTTCAATAAGCTGCTTTGCCCATTTTATTTTTCCTAGATTAAGCTTTGTTCAAGGGACTTTTCATGAATTTTTCAGATTTTTCCAACTTCGTTTAGTATTTTTAATTAATTTTTTTTATTAAAACTGTTTTTAATTCATAAAAAATTAAATAAAAGTCAAAAAAATATAATTCTTTTTTTTTAAATTTTCTTTTATCATTTAGGATTGTTAAAAATTAATTTTGCTTTCGTAGGGCTAAATTTGTAGAATTTGGTTTTTTAAAGAATGAGATTTGGTCCCGTTATCGTTTTTCTTCGTTTTTTCACCTTAATTGCTTACGTTTTAGGGTTTCTTTTATTTTTTCTTCCATTTCAGTCATTTAGGGTTTATAAAAAGTAAAAATAAAATAAAAATTTTGGATTAAATTTTGATAATTTAGGTTTTAAGTCACGTTTTTTTAGGATTCCCGTTATCGTTTTAGTGATTTAGCTTTAATTACTTTCGTTTTTAGTTTGCCTTACTTGTTTTTCCCGTAGAATTAGAAAATCCAATCAAAATCTTTGTTATTCAAACATCAAATATCAAACCGACTCTTGACCTTCCATTGCATTCCTCGTACCGAAGAACGACCCGAGAATATCATATACTTCCGGAATCACATATATATATTGATTTTCTTTGTGAATTTTGACTTATTACTTTGGTCAAAGGTAATTTGTTCTAAGGTTTGCCTTGTAATATTATATATATATATATATATATATATATATATATATATATATACTTGACAACGAATCATTATGCTCTACCATGTTGACAACTGATGGACCAGCAACATTGTTGCCCTTTGGCTTGCCATTATCCTGCACCCTAAGGGACTCCTCAATACGCAGATGATGACATCAAATAACGTCTATTTTATAGCATCATTTATCTTAGCTAAATTGCTCGTCTTGCATTATTTATGTATGAATTGGTACTTAATTGTTTATATTTATGATTTGCAGTAATTATCGAGCAAAGCTTGAAAGTTAATCAAAAGGCACACATTTTGGAGCTTAAACAAAGAAATTATAAAGTCTACTGTCCTGACAACCTATACGCCGTATCCATCAAGGAAGATACATCGTATCCACGCCCTAAACTTCACCAGCATCCACGAAGAGACTATCTATATGTCGTATCCAGAAGAAGCCATACGTCGTATTAAAGTACAAGTCAGGAATATTCTGAAATATAATAATCGTGAACCCCACGCCAAGAAACCCCAATACGCCGTATTGATCCCCTTCAATACTGCGTATCGACTAAATTCCAGACTCTATAAACACCGAACCCTAATACGAATTTTGGAGACCAAATACTGAGAAGAGGCGGTAACCACCAAGTTCGATTTTCAAAAGAGAATAGAAGCCAAGAAGGTCCTGCAAAGCAATTCAATCCATAGGAAAACCGGTGTAATTTCGATACTCTAAATACACGTTCGGTTTTTAGTATCGTTCGATTTCATAATCGTTTAGTTTAATTTAATCGTTCATCTATGACATTTGTATAGTTACAGTGGTTATTGGCTATTAGCCGTGTTTATGACAATTTAATGTTTGGTTTGTTTATTTAGATTGTATGCTTATTCGTTGAGTGTTGTTTTATGTTTATCAATTTATACTCGTTTACGTGCTTAAGTATGCGACCTATCATTCAACTGGATCTAGGAATAAAAATAAAGCATTAGCTAGAGTCCGGGATGGCTCTCCATATAAGCAATTTATATATCTAGAGTAATAGGATCACAAATATTGACATGTCTTTGCCCTTAGTTTAGTGAATAGTAGACTAGCAGGTGACCTAGGATTAACGATCTGATTCCTTAGGTAAAGATCTAGACAATGGACTACTAGTATATAAAGAGTCGTTAAGCAGTAAGTTAGTAAAGTCTCGTTGAGCTAAGATTCGATAAGATCACCATTATTGTCTCCTAAGATAGATTATAATCAACAATGAATGCTTTATGCAGATTTGGTTAATTGTGACATAATTGCCAAGTCTAAGGTTTAAGAAGAAGTATTGTCTAAACTTAGGAATGATATGTCACCAACGAGATAAGACAATCATTGTACTTATAAATAAAACCTGTGTTTCATTAGATTAAATATGGTTAATACGTTTTCCTTACATTAGGCTTGACCACTTCTTTATCTTCTGTCTATCAGCTTATGTGTGTTAATCGCCCTCATCTTAGTTTAAGTAAACCAAAACTCGTGTCAGTCTCTCAGGCTGAAAACCCCCATTTTGTGTTAGTTTAGGTTTAACTTAGATATAACATGGGATTAATTAGGACTAACTTAGATAACTAAAATACTGATAGACTTAAGTGTTCTCACTCACTCTTAGTGATCGACACCATACTTACCAACGGACCTACAACTGATCGGATACATTGCCCGTTAGTGTTTGTTAATAGGTAAAGTCGGCAAAAATATAAATAGTAAAACTTGAATAATAAATTACCTACGCACAACGACCATATCAGCAGATGACTGCCCAACTCAATAAGAGTTAACTCCTCCTTCTGATGTTTCAAGGTGTGCTTCAAATCATTCCAGGAAGGAGGGAGTTTATCAATGATACAAGAGACTTGAATAACCTCATCAAAGTTCATTTTGTGTTGTGTAAATCTTCCAAGTATACCAAGAAGTTCATTGTATTGTTTCATAACTGGTCTTGAATAAGTCATTTTGTAACTGGTGAAATTACTAACAGGGAACTTCTTACTTGATGTATCCTTAGCCATATATTTGGCTTTCAAGGAATCTCATAGTTCTTTGGAAGATTCGACATTTTGGTAAATATCAAATAAAGGATGAGACAGACCATTGAGGATTAAACCTCTGCAAACATAGTCATCATTGTCCCACTTGTTCCTCTTTCTGATTTGTTTCATGGTAGCATTTTCTCCATCTTCGGGAATAGGAATAGTAAGCACATACACCACACTCATGCTGAAAAGCAAGAAGTGCATCTTCTTCTATCATCTCCTAAAGTCCACCCCTTCAAACTTCTCAAGCTTGGCAAAGTTTGAAGCCATGTGTTTCATAGCAGCAGCAACCATTGATTATCACAAAATAATATTCTTTGATTGTTGGTTGTTGTTGAGAGCCTAGAACAGAAAGATAATCAATGCCTAGCTAATTACCAATTAAGGTTACCAGATATCACTTGAAGTCGTGTGATCACTTTCCAAAGAAGATTATTCGACCCTATGCATGGGTTACACGAATACCTCCTTGGGATAAAACCAAGTGCTTGTTCTTGTTTTAGGCACAAATCAAGAACCATTCGCTTCTAAGTGATTATGTTTTCTGTGTATTTTTCCATGCAATTGTGATCCTTATTTATATGGGATTTATTAAAACATTAGTCAATGGAAATTATGGAAATTATGAGAGATTAATAGGCTTATTAATCTCTTTCATAATTAGGCTCCATAATTGTAGAAATTAATGGTTACATGACCAATTTAAACATGGTCATTTAATGCAGTCAAACCTGCCACTCGAATATGTCAAACTTATTACAAACATTTAATGTTGAAACCGCTTATTTAATAGGTCAAGGTGGTTACAAACATTTAATGTTGAAACCGCCCATTTAATATAACCACTAAAATGGTAAGAGAAAATCAGTGATTTGATGTGTGTACACCCCGTACCTCCAAACTCATTTTCAAGTATGACCTGATTCGTATAATTGCACCAAATTTCCAACAACTAAATGTCTCATTATAACAAATTGTTACTATGAACATCCTTATACACACTTTTAAGGTTTTCTTTGTTTATGACGAGGCCTCTTTTTAATTATCATCTGTGACCTCTAAATTCATTAGCCGACCTGACAGTATACAAAACTTAAACCGATAATTCAATGTCCAAATCTTAATTCACACATCAATCAATCGTTTCACGCATACAAAAGAGATTTTAAAAAGTTTACATATAAACTTTTTGTAAAACACCTCAAGTCAAATTGTAATGTAAGGTGGTGGACTATTAGTAATTTAATACTATATTTCTTATTCTAAAATTTAAGGTAGTGGACGCATACAAGCTCCGACAGCGAACTAAGGTTTTTTTTTAAGACCATAAAAAACATTTGAGATCTAATGTTGTGATTTGTTTTGATTTCCCCAAATCTACACCAACATCCTTATATTTTGTCTTCATTCACTAAATTTAAATCCAACACATTCACATTATTTTCTAGTCTTTCATTTAATCTAATGTTGTGTATTGTTTTGAGCTTTAAATCAATGAGATGATTGCTGTTGGAAACCATTCACTGATTATCAATTCTAAGAAACTAGTGTTCAGTAGTTGTCGGAAGGTGACGTCATCATCTATAAAAGTAGTGCCAATAAGAGCAAAGGAGATGTCGTTAAAAACTAGTATAGACGTTAGTTCAAATGAAGGTGGTGGTATCAACAGTACGGATGATTCTTGTGGTACTAAAGTATATATATAAAGTTGATTTAATTTTGGAATATTCTGTATTTGAAATGAAATTTATTGTTAGGTTCCAAAAGGAGATCAACGAACATTGTGTGGCATAAATGTTCTGTTGAGAAAAGTGACAGACAGGAGTTGCTGAAACAAAAAGGCTGTGTTATTTGGATTACTGGTCTAAGTGGTTCAGGTTAGAAAACCTTACCCATGTGTTTTATGGTTTTGGGTGAGGGAGGTTATTTGATTTATTGCGTTTGCAAAACCGAATTGTGATCATAAGTATTCTTTGGCAAACCTTTTCGAAGAAAAAAACGCTGTTTACAATACGCAGTATTACCTACAGAAAATCAGTTTTGCAAAAGCATCCCCAAACACCATCTAGTTAGTTTGTGCTTAGTGTATATCATTACTAAGCTTAATTAATAGCTTATGCATTTTCAAAAAGGCCAATGAAATCACACCTAGAAACCTCAGCTCACCTCTTAAAGACTTGTAGGCTCTTTATGGTAAACTTTACCAAACACCTGAGCTTAACAGCTTCCTCACAGTAAACTATTAATATCATTAAATAAACTTAGCCAAACACTCCCCAAGTGCAGTTTGATCGATAAAAGTTTAGGGACTCAGTTTTGCTTTAGCTTAGAGTTTAGACTCGTGATACAAGAAAATAGGTCCCACAAACTATTGTTTTTGGATACATATAACAATTGTTGTGATATCAATATACAAATCTCATATATGTTTTTGTGTTTAATGGGTTATCACTTTATGATTGCGCCACATGGCCACTAAAAGTCCTTTAGATGACCCTGACAGTTGTTAGAAGAGAAATATGCTACAGGAAAACTGTAATCAGTAAGCTAAATTGATTTTGGTTTATGGGTCTTCCACTTTCTTGATGACAACTTATAGGTCCTTGTTTTAGATTTTATATTGATAACGTGTTGTTCCTTAATCATATATACTCACCGGTTAAAGTATGCATTGTTGAATGTTGTTTATATGGTTAGCAAGATATTGTAAGGTTTAATTATGAATGTGCATTCAGGAAAGAGCACATTGGCTTGTGCACTAACACGAGCTTTGCATTCACGAGGGAAGCTGACATACGTCCTTGATGGTGATAATGTCAGGCATGGTCTTAATAGCGATCTTACTTTTAAAGCGGAAGACCGTGCTGAGAATATACGAAGAATTGGTTGGTCTAATTTTATCTCAAGATATTCATAGTGATTGGTTTTGTTTTGCTGATTTTATTAAACTATTGGTTTTAGGAGAAGTTGCAAAACTGTTTGCTGATTCTGGGATTATCTGCATTGCTAGTGTGATATCTCCTTACAGAAAAGATCGTGATGCTTGTCGATCCAAACTGCCAGAAGGTGATTTCATTGAGGTTGGTCCTATACCTCCTATAAATTTGAGCTTTTAGATATTTAGCTTGCATTTTCTTAATGATATGCATGGGATGTGATTGAAAGGTATACATGGATATGCCTTTACGGGTTTGTGAGGCCAGGGATCCAAAGGGTTTGTACAAGCTTGCACGTGCTGGAAAGATTACGGGTAACTTATTACATTACTTGAATATTTTTTGGCCTATCTGTTATCAGTTTATCTGAATCCTCATATTCGTCACACTTCTGCTAAGTGTTTTTTTGTTTTTAAGTGTGCTTTTTAACGGCAACTAGCAGTGTTTATATCAAACAATAGAACATTAGATATGGAATTAAAAAACAAAACAAATAGAAAAAAAGACCAACAAACCTGTAAAGTATCTCCCCTTTCAATCCCAAGGGAAAGTACAGCAAACACTTGGTCCAAGGAACGCAAACTTGACACAACTTCCAAAACATATCCACATATAAAGTGCCAACTCATAACTCAGAAAAACAGACATCCTCCATATTCGTCACACATCTGCTTAATGTTATTTCGTTTAATACAAGAGGTGCTATTTTATATTAACTGCACCTAAGCGGGGCTAGTTTATATCTCTCTCACTAAGGGTTAACCAGTTGGGGATGTGTGGTTGGTGGGGAGGGGGGGGGGGGGGGGGGGGGGGGGGTGGGGTGGGGGGGGGAGGGGGGGGGGGTGGGGTGGGGGGTTGTGAGGGTGTGGGGGGAGGTGGGGGGGGGTTGGGTGAATTATGATTTGTTTGGAGTAGGGGAGGTATGATGTAATGTAGATATTGAGGGGGGGGGGAGAGTGATTGTAGGGTATGATTCTCAATATAAACCCTTCCAGGATAATATTGTATGGAATGCAACCCACTAGTATAAACTCACCACCCTTGGCTATATTAGATCTGTGTTTTTTTAATATATTTTATACATGGGTTGCATCTTACAATATTATCTTGGCAGGTTTTACTGGTGTTGATGACCCGTATGAAGCGCCACTAAATTGTGAGGTATGCTTACCTGAAACAGTATATAAATTTGCTGTACCTTACAAACTTGAGTAATCTCAATTAGCCTTCTCGTGATTTTCAAAGTTCAGTTACTCATTTGGCATAATCCATTTTTAGATGCCCTTGCCCATTTTTGCTAAGAAAGACTGAGAATGTGATTATGGGGAAAACTGGTGAAGCTACGCTCCAGCACAAATGTTTTCATATATTATAGAAATTACAATGGCTTGTAACTGTGAGTTTGGTGGGAAATTTGATGTTAGCTATCGATTCTCCCACAGATCGATCATAAACAAATTCAATCATCATTAGTGTACTTATTATCTCCATGATCATGTCAATTTTGATATTAGTGGTTGAGATGCAACTAATATTCATGTTACTAAATATGTAGTATGTGATCGAAATTTGATATTTATGTAACTGAAGGAAGTATGAAAGTATAATCATGATTACATCTGCTAATTTGTAATGTGCAGATAGTGATACAGCAGGAAGGGGAGGTGTGTCCTCCACCTGAGGTCATGGCTGAGAAAGTGATATGTTACCTAGATGCAAAAGGGTATCTGCAGGCATAATTTTGAAACATCCTCTGATGTGTGTATATCACAAAATTCAAATAAAATGTTCCATCTCCAGGAAATCCTCGTTTCCTGGTTCCGGTTTCTTCTTAACTATTTGGTTAATTGTTGTCAAATATTATTTGATTATTGTGTATGAATAGATATTAATGTTGAGTAGGATTTCGTAATGTAAATGTTATGGATGGTACCAAGTTATTTGAAGAATAATAAGATTCTGCAGCCTCGTGTATACCTTTATGTTCATGGAACTTTATTGCCAGCATCTTGCTAGATGATGAATCTTGACGCCCTTCTAGATGCAATGCTGTCCCTCATACTGCAACACCACTTATTATGAATGAGCGCTATTGGGTCTTATAGCTTTCAGATAAGAATGACTCTTTAACCCATTTTTATTGCAAAATAAAGTTTCGATACGTTGAGTTCATACAAAGGAGCTTTGATGTGATAAAGATCTAAAGTCATATGACAATCACTGATTGAAGATGAAACTCTAAATATCCATTGAACGCCATTCAAGTGTCTCATCAATCTCAAAGTTATACAAATAAAACCACAACCTTTTGAGTATACTCCACTGTGACTATTTAGCTTAACTAAACAGAAGCTTTTGCACTACAATGACAACAATATCAAATGTTTACTTGAACAATCAAGAAAAAAACTGTTCACTTCAAGCGCATTTGTCTAGCAATAGCAGGCAGCCATCTTTCCCCTCGAATCTTTTTGAGTTCTGCAACCCTTTCTTCCTCTTTTTGGGCTTTTAGTTTTGCAGCTGCCTCTCTTGCTGCTAACTTAGCTAGAAACTTTTCGCGTGCTTGTTTTGCTGAAGCTATAATGTCGTTCCCATCCACGGCAGCTGATTTGATTTGTTGTCTAAACTGCAAAAAAAAACAGATTGTTAGCGCAACATACAGCATATAACGTATTGTAAATAATGCAGCAAAAAGTCGGACCTTTTTGGATTTTTCATCAACCTCCTCCTTAGGAATAATTCTTGGTCGCTTTAGCGGCCCTTGATATTCATCTGGTAAACAAAACCGGAATAATATATTTAAATTAAACTCAATATTCTAAAACTAGTATTCAAGATAACCAATACAATGATCACTGAGTCAACTTACTAGCTCGATCAAACACTATGCCGATTGGAGCATCTCTAAATAGTCTAACACCACCACCTCCATTTGCAATCGAATCATCTTCCACAACTTCAGTAGGCTCACGTGTCACAACTTGTAAACTCTTTTCTAATATGTCATCTAATAGCTTTTGTGCCTGTTGTAAATCGCAACCAATTATCTTAACATGTAAAAAAACAACACAATAAACCAATGAAATTGGACATATGGGCGTGGTCACAACCTTAGACTCAAAAACAACAAATCCTAGTCTTACGTTTTAAAAAACATATAGTTTCACATTCCCCACCAGAATAAAGACGATGCGAACATGCCCTTGCTCTCATAGAGTATTGTCCGCTTAGGTTTGGTACGAACAGGGGCGGAGATAAGGAGGGGGCACGTGCCCCCCTAGCAAAAAATATTGTACTGTAAAATTTCTAAAATATTGTACTGTAAATTTTCTAAATTTTCTAAAGTATTACGTTTTAAAAAACATATAGTTTCACATTCACCACCAGAATAAAGACGATGCGAACATGCCCTTGCTCTCATAGAGTATTGTCCGCTTAGGTTTGGTACGAACAGGGGCGGAGATAAGGAGGGGGCACGTGCCCCCCTAGCGAAAAATATTGTACTGTAAATTTTCTAAAATATCTAGCTTTTTTGGTAATCCCCCCTCCCCCCCCCCTCTCTTCCCGAACCAATTTGTAGTGTAGCTTTTAAAAAATATCAAAGTCTGACCGGGGGACAAAATTTTCTGGCTCCGCCTCTGGGTACGAACCCATAAATTCTACCAAAACGCGTCTTACAAGTCAAGGCCAAGTTCAAACTTTAAATACCCAAGTTCTCCTAGTTCACAGAGACAATAACATATTATTAACTATCCTAGATAATTAACTTATGAGTATTGTTTAAGGAAATAACTAATAAGCAAGGGAACGATGTACTACTATAGGTTATTAATACAAACTAAAATAAGACAGAATAATATTAATAAGAAGAAAGACCTTGATATGGTAGAGTTTTGTCGTCTTGTTGTCGGATTTAGTTTCGTTTGTGGTAGTGGTAGTTGGGTTGATGGAAGGAATGAAGGTGGTGGTTGCGATGGAACTAATGGAGGCTCTCCACTCAGCATCGCCGTCTTCACTGCTAGAATCATCATCGCTGCTCCTGGAGCCACCCATCTTCGTCGTTTTTCGGCTCACTCATGTTTCTCTTCTTTCTAATTTCTATAACCATGTTTCAGGCCCAACCTATTCTTCTTTGGGCTTCTATAACTTCTGTTTGATTTCTACCAAAGTGGCTTTGTGGGTGTGTTTGGTTCGTAGTAATAAACGAGAAAGAATATTGCCCATGCGTTGCATTGGGGTAATTTATATTTGTTTTTCGAAGGTAATTGATAGTCGAATCATAGATATTGTAGTCAATTCGTGCTTTCGTTGATTTTTTTAAACAAACTTTAGGGTATCTTTTAAAATTATCATGTACGTTAAGTGTGTGTTCTGAAAGTTTTTTTTGTCTTTTTTTTCTTTTCTAAAAACATATACAAAAATTCAATATTATTTTATAATATCGTCCGCACGTATGAAGCATATCAATATTTGGCTCGTTTTGTTCGTAATTCAGACGCCTTTATTTTGGTATATTTTTCACTAAAAAAAGGGTACGTATTTGTTAGATATTTGATAACTAAAGTTTGCTATATAAAAAAGTCGTAAATACGTAGTAAATTTCAACATTTTTTATAAAATGGTATGCACGTCTGAAGCATATTAATATTAGGCTCGTTTTGCTTGTAATCTGGAGGCCTTTATATCAGTATATTTTTCATCTAAATATCGTTATGTATTTGTTAGATATTTGATAAATAAAGTTTGTTATATAAAAAAGTCGTAAATAGTAAAAACTTGAGGGGTTTTTGTGTAAATATTTTTTTAACAAATTGTTTTAACTTGAGCCTTATTGGGCCGTTTTTGGGCTGACTGTTTAGTGAATCCAGTTTTGTCTTATTTTGTGTTTTAATGGGCTAAAAGAAAAATGGCCCTATTTTGTCGT
This sequence comes from Tanacetum coccineum, assembly GCA_026074375.1. Lineage (NCBI taxonomy): Eukaryota > Viridiplantae > Streptophyta > Magnoliopsida > Asterales > Asteraceae > Tanacetum > Tanacetum coccineum. Next base: position 4,239 of record BQNB010063522.1, on the reverse strand, counting down.
CACTCATCACGGGGATTGTATGTATGTATAATAATAAAATTACTTTTACTACGGATCACAATTATTGTCTTCTATTGATTTTTTAAGTCTTTCTCTTCTACATGCTTACTGTATTCTGTAGCGATCCCACGTCGGCTAAGTATAAGTTTGGTTGATGGTTTATCAAGTCGGTGTATCCTCCTCCTTTGAGCTAGTTATTTGAAGTGAGTTCTACACCTAGCTTATGAACCGATACGAGCCTAGTATGGGATGGGTTCGTATCAATTGGTATCGGAGCTAGCCATACCTTTCGAGGTTCCAACACTCGGAGTGGTGGCATATGGAGTGGTGGCTTAGACCCAAAATAAATGGGTGTCAACCGTGAACAACATAGTCGTGACCAACAAGCTTGGAGTGGTGGCTTAGACCCAAAAATAGGGATGCCAACCATGACCAACATAGTCATGACCAATGAGGACGTTGATTCTTCAAAGCGTGGGGTATTGTTACGATCCCACATCGGCAAGTATGGGATTGCTTTTTGGTTTATAAAGTCTAGCTTTTTGGAGTAAGTTCTACACATAGCTTATGAACCGATACGAGCCTAGTATGGGATGGGTTCGTATTAATAATGTTGTATGTGGAAAAGTCACAAATCACGTACACGTGAGCCATTCAAACAGCCAAACCAAATAACAAACTTTCCCGTCGTTTACTAGTTTAAATACTTGTAACCATTTCATTTCTAGCTTATGATTTGTAACTTCTCTCTTAATTTCTCTCTATAATAGTTTGGATAATTCACATGGTTCTAAAAGGTACGCCATGATGCGGCTAAGGCCTCGCAAAGGCGCGAGGCGTGACCTCCATGCTACGCAATAGACCAAGGCGTAGTCTTAAGACGTGACGTGAGATGAGAAGTGAAAAACGTACTAAGGCGTGATAAAATGTGATGTGTGGAGACTTTTTTGAATTTAATTTCGATAAAAATCTTTTTTTAGAAATGAAAAAAGATTACATGCAATGATAGTTTCTTAACTTTATTCCTTACGAATCATGCAGGCCCGTGCGATGCACACAAGTTGTGTCTAAAATGTTTTTGCCCGGGATTGCGTATAATGGTTAATTGCATAATGATTTTGCGAACTGTTCATGTCTGAGTTTGAGGGTGTATATTTTGGTAGTTGGTTCTAATAAGTACCAACATAATCATCGTCATCGATCAGGTCATCCACTGTCTAAAATAAATTTTCTAAAAAACTCTTAAAAGCCCGTGCGTTGCACCGGGCTTGGTTTGGGTATTTAATTGGGATCTTATTTTTATAGATTGAAGGTTATATCAATTGTATTGATGTTATGAAAGAGGGGTAAGTTAATTTAGTCATTTGAGGAGGGCATGAAATATGTAATGCACATGATTTATATATATCGGTTTGTGATCATAAAAAAAGGTTTTTATTGTAATGAAAAATGTAGTTTAAGGTTGTTTTATGGGTTTAGTATAATTATGAAGGGTTTAGTTTGTTATTTTTATAGAGTTTGGGGGTTTAGTTTGTTTGTCTTAGAAACATAGGGAGTTTAGTTTGTTATTTTTATAGAGTTGTTTAGTTTCGGTGTTTTAGAAACATGGGGGGGGGGGGGGGTTAAGTTTGTGGATTGGAGGGAATCGATTGTTATAACTTCTCCACTGTGTATGTGAATGACCGGTATTAAATTTGTAGGTTTGAAATCGCCGTTTCAATGCTCCATCGTAATGATGGTATGAGGTTTAATCTCCACCATTCATTTTCGTTTATATATCCCCCATTTCTTCATCTCATCTCTCCTCAATTGGTTCTACCCCAAAGTATTGTGTCATCTATTTTTTCTTTCCAAAAGTTGTGTTTGTAATCCACTTCTGTTTCTTTGCAATGGCTGGTGGGGGACCTACAAACATGATCGCAAGGTGAGTAACTGATGACCTCATTTCTTTCAGTGGTGAAACTGCTCCTCCAAAGTTCATGAAAATTTTCTTGGTACAAAAGGTTGATGAGAGCCGTAAGTTTGTGAACCGTATTCGTGACAAAGCTGCTACTACTAGGGATTGCGTTGCTCAACTGACTGCTTTGTTTGCCGAACTTCAAGCGATGGAGGATCAAGAAGAATTCCATGACAATTTGTTGGCCGCCAAGGATGCTAAGAGGGGTGAAGAGGGTAAGCTGCAGACATTGAATGAGGTGATTGCTGAAGCTGCAGGCATTGAATGAGGTGATTGTTGAGGCCTTGGATGAGATTGAGACCTAAGAGAATAACGTGGTGATCTTGGATGGTACTGGGGATGATGTTTGAAGCTGGTCTGGTGATTATGTTATCAGTAGTTTGTGTTTCTTTTGAAGTAGTGTATCTTTTTTGAAGGTTATGTTTTGTTCTGGATATGTATGGATAGATGTTATGAAGGTTTTATAATATGAAAATTATGCTATTAAGCTAAATGTAACACCCCCAAATAGGGTCGCAGCGGAATAATGAGTCCGAGAGCGTTACTTCATAGATCAATAGCACAATATATAAGAACGACCTCTAAAAGTGTCGTTTAAAATACGATACATTGGATTTATTGAAATTGTTTAATACAAAGCGCAACGGCTT
>BQNB010063521.1:0-35653 GCA_026074375.1 Tanacetum coccineum | reverse complement strand
CTATACTCAAAAACTTGTCAATTAGATTCGACAATAATATCAATCATAATTTGAATAATGAATCGGTATATATTTGAAGTCTTTCTTGACCCTCACAAACACTCTTTTAAAAAGAAAACAAATAAAGATTTTCATAGTGTGTTCCATTAATCCTAAGACTAGTTGTACGTGTGAGGTTGATGAATTATGACAAGTTAATTTCTTACTTCAAGATTGTCATATATTTTGCTTGTGCAAAAAACTATTTGTTGTTATGTATACTATGCATAGTTTTTGACATTTTATGAGTATATGAATGATTTTCCTAACCATTTTTATACAACACACATATTTTCTAAAATACTATATTTTATAAAAAAGAATATAACTATGTTTTAGAACGATGCAAGCACAAACAAAGTTTAGATATACATTATCTTTTACTTGAATACTAATGTATTAATATGATCTTTTCATTTGTTTAACCAACCCAAGGTCAAACAAGGAAAGATGATGAAAAGAGTTAGACATCTTGTTAGAAGAGAGTTAACGTGTTAGAAATATTTTGGTGACGGGTTTTAACTTGTGATCTTAAGACAATATTTTCTAACATACTTGACACACTATTGAACTCTCAATCCTAAGTAGGTTACTACACTCAAAATGATTTACAAGATGTTTATGTAACCTTTATAAATATAACTATCTATGCCTATATGTAATGCACAAACAATTTCACAACTTAACGCAAGAGATCTGGTGTAATTCTTATTTAAGCATAATCCAAAAAACTAGCAACAAACAGATAATATACACGGCACGTGTGTTTAGATATATAAGTAGCTCAATTAAAAGTAGCAATAATCACTTAAAAATATCAATTAACAAAAGTAAGACACAAGTAAACACACATAATCATTTAGCATACACATAAAGATATTCTTCGTCGTTTTGTGTATTAGATACAACGATGTATACTTAGCACGATTTTATTTAAAAATAAAATACTTTCCTCCCCATTTTTTAAATTAATCAAGATCAATATTTTAAAAAGATAAATACACCATTTTTGAAAGATAGATTGACTAGAAATGCCCGACTTGAAGGAATAGGTAAAAAACAAGTGTTACATTAAAAGGAAACACAAAGTTTTGACCACTATGTAGTATTTTGCATTTCTGACTTATTTAAGTTTAAAATAAAGTATTGAAAATATTTTTAAATGAAAGTAGACTCAATTACCTTTAAAATGGCCGGTGGCACGACTTCTACGGACTTACGGTTAATTTTATATGAATTTTCAAAGTTTGCCCAATTCTGACGAAACAGACAGACGGCCCCCGGAAAGGTGACGGCTCCCAGATATATTATGGGGTCGTCCTAACATTTATGGGACCGCCACCAGTGACCCAAAAACACGTTTTTTTTGTATAAAATCATTTAGTGACTTAATGGAAGGACGTAGGACATCAGAAAGTTGTTCCAGCACATAAAATACGTGTTTTAGACGCCATTTCTACTCTTACGACTAAAAAAATATATTGACATTTTCAAACTCATTTTAGAAGATTTCCTTCAAGCTATTATACGAAGTATATCTAGCAACAAAATTATTAGGAATCAAGCAACAAAACACTTTTCATATTTAATCCCCCTTCATGGGTAATTTGATACATGAATCGTACTCTATTTTAAAACCCATTTGTTTTGAAAACTAGAGCGACGTGGCTCCTGATACCAATTATGGAAACCGTAGAGGGGGGGGGGTGAATACGTTTCTATTTAAAAACTAAACTACTTTTGTATCAAATACCCGATCAATGGTGACGCAATATGAAAAGAGTTAATACAAGTTCTACAATGCCTATACATATGGTAGTAAAGCATATCCATAATGATAAACACAATATCCACGACACAAACATAATCACAACACTATAAACTACAAGTCACACAAACATCTATATAATGCATATGTAGATATTGTTAGGCTATCAATTCATCACCAATACACACGAACATAAAGAGAATCTTAAAGAGAGTAAGAGCTAGAAAGAGAAAGAGTAAAAGAGAAAATGAAAGGCTTTCATTAGTTAGGAAAAATAAGAACCAACACCCTCCTAACAAGCTAGGATGGTTATATTTATACTACAAAGAGTATGGACTCTTTGTTGGGTCGGTTTGGTATTTCTTTGGGCTGAACCTAATACCAATGGGCTTAAAGCCTGACACTTAGGCCCTATTAGCTTATATGAATTCTTGTAAACTACGTTTTTCCTATACAAGGCTCGGGAAATATAATGATCATCACTTTACATAAAAACACGGCTAACAGATATAAAGAGATAAATGAAAATATAGGCGTAAAGAGATAAGTAAAAAGAAATGCAAACCGGACATGATGATTTATAGTGATTCGGTCATGAATCTCCTCTTCGCCCAACTCCACTCCCCGCGTACCCAACATGAGAGTTTCTTCACTAGTCAACAAGCTCCCTTCTCGATGGAGAAAACCTTACAAGTTGCTTACATTATTTTCCGACACTAAGCTAGATGTCGAGTTCTTTTTCAAGTACAACCAAAACCGTTATGTTTTATGGCCCAACATAACAAACCTTATATTTTAAGGCATAAACACATAAATCGTGTTGCTTACATTATTTTTCAACACTAAGCTAAATGTGAGTCCTAATCTTAGCTAGAACCAATCTACCACCCATACTTGTATTTTGAGGACTAAAATACTAACTAATACATCATCAACACTTCCGGATTTATACACTATCCAGATCTACACAACTATAGAATAATGGAAGACATGGACTCGATCTATATGTAATAAATATTACAAATGGAATAACTAGACTACATAACTTTGTATTTTGACGATGCCGAAAGTTCTTCTCTTGCACTTGAGGGAAGAAGGAGATGATAGAAGATTGCTCCACATTTAAACAAGATTAAACAAGTTAAATAATCAAAGATGTAGAGAGATGTAGTGAGATTTAGAGAGAGAAAAACTAAAAAAATATATGCAAAAGGGTTGCTAAATATGTTGGGAACAGTCCAGTATTTAAAGGCAAGGGAGGGGAGCGTCTTTACTATAGGTGGTCCTGCGGTCCCAGATATATATGGGGGCGCCCTCCCTATAAGGGGGCCGTCCTAGGTAGACGCTCCCTTTTTTGTCTTTTAGTAAGGAAATGTTTATCTGGTTTATTTTTATCCTTTGTAGGGTGTTAATACAAATATTCACGTAAAAACAATATTTATATTTAATGATCTTCATGTTTTGATAATAACGAATATAATATCATACTACGTAAAAGTTTACGTAAACAAGTTATTTAGTCGTAAGTTTACTTGACGACGTTAAATCACTTAAGGTGTGAATATGACATTATTAAACATAGTTAATGATCAAAGAAAAATATTTTCTATTGCATTTAAACTTAATCATTTGCATAAACATTTTCTAATCAAATGATTTCAAGTAAACACATGATTAATTTTAAGCTAATTATATTAATCAATAAGAAAAAATAAGATTAATCATAAGTGGAAACAATCTTTCCAAATCTTTTCAAATCTTCCCAATTCTAGAAAATCTTTCTTTATTTATGTTAAGAAATATTTTCCTACTAGAAGAATATAATAAATCTGATTCTTAAATACATAAGAACATTTGATAAGATTTGGGGTTAATCACAAAAAGACAAAATTTGTCCCAGCTGCAATCTACGGATCCAGCAAAAGCAAAGACAGATCCAGGTGATGGTGGATCTGTTGATCCGTACATCCAGCAGTTAGGATCAGATTTTGAATTTCAAATGTTGGCTATAAATACCAACCTCATGTCTTCATTTTAGATAGCCCTTTCGAAAAATTTTCTTTCTAGCTTTTTCATTTTCATATATTCTTTAATCATTATACTTGTTTTATAATACATTACAAGTGATCAAATCATTCCACTCATTAGAAAGAACACTAACGAAGACATCAAGCTTCAAGTGTAATTAGTTTAGTTGTGTCATTACTTTTGTGATATTTATCTATCTTTAATCTCTTGTGTTGTATATATCATATGTGTACGAGAGGTTAGTATTTTAGGCCTCAAAATACGTAGTGTGTTAGATTTGTTTTATCTCGAAGTAGAACTCAATATTTAGCTTTGTACTGGAAAAAGTGTAAGCGACATGTACGGTTTTCTCCGCCTAAAGGGAGCTTGTTGACACAGTGAAGAAAACTCTCAAGTTTGGTACTTGGGGAGTGGAGTAGGGCAAAAAGGAGCTTTGTAGCCGAACCACTATAAATCATTGTTTCATCAATTTGATCTTTCCTATCTTTACTTATTTATATTCCGCATTTACTTATTCATTCATTACGTAGCTATCATATACACTTGTGTATATCTCTTGATTTCACATAAGTAGACAATCTAAGTATTAATGTTTAAAACGGCAAAACTATTCAACCCCCCCCTTCTAATTTCCACAATTGGTATCAGAAGCCAAGGTCACCCAAGATCTTTAACGTATATTATACATTAAAGCTTGAATCGATCTATGGATTCCAATAAATATCTAGAAGAGCAATATATGCAAAGACCACCACTTTTCAAAAGCGATTATTTTATATATTAGAAAAATAGATTTGAAACTTATGTGAAAGCAAAAGATTTAGATCTTTGGCATATTATCATGAATGGTAATTTTCTACTGGTTACCCGAAATAAAGTCACCCAAGTTTTAGAGGTTGTTCCTTTTGAAGAACAATCCAACGATCTTAAAAAGAGACTTGCTAAAAACAATGAAGCTAAAATAGTTCTTTATAATGCTTTACCTAAAAAGGAATATGGAAGAGTTTTTATGTGTAAAATGGCTAAAGATATTTGGCAATCATTGTTAATCACACATCAAGGTAATAGCCAAGTAAATGATAATAAAATTGATTTTCTTGTTCAAGAATATGAACAATTTACCATCCTTGAAGAATAATCTATTGATAGCGGTTTTGCTAGACTTAACACTACTATTACTAGTCTTAAAGCTCTTGATGAAGGTTTATCTAGCAAGAACTACGTTAGGAAGTTTCTTAGGGCTCTACATCCTAAATGGAGAGTAACGGTTACGGCGATTGAAGAATCGAAAGATCTATCATCACTAGCTCTAGACGAGCTTATCGGTAATCTAAAAGTACATGAATTAGTCATGGAAAAAGATTCTGAAATTTACAAAGGCAAGAAGGAAAGGGTTAAGTCCATTGCCTTGAAAGCTAAGAAAGAGTCTAGTGATGATCAAACTTTGACATCTGGAAGCGATGACGAAGAATATGATATGGCCGTAAGGAACTTTAAAAATTCTTTAGAAGAAAGAGTAACATTGTTAGGCAACCACGTGAAGAGAAGAAGTCATTTTGGCAAAGGGATGATAAGAATAGCAAGAGTGATAGGAAATGCTTTAGATGTGGTGATCCGAATCATCTCAATGGCGATTGTCCAAAGCCTTCACGAAACAAAGATCAAAAGGCGTTTGTTGGAGGTTGTTGGAGTGATAGCAAAAATGAAGCCGAGAACAAAACCAATGATGAAACGTGACTCATGGCTTAATCATCAAATGAGGTAACTCTTGACTCTTCCCATTATAGTGATAATGCATCTTCTTTTAATGATGATAGTATGCAAATTGAATATAACAACTTATGTGAAATTAGCTTAAAAATCATCAACAAAAATAAAATTTTGAAAACTAAAAGAGAGCTTTTAGAAAAAGAAATTTTAAAGTTGAATGAGAAAATTAAGAAACTTGAGAGAAATAAAGAGGTTGACATTGGTTGCGAGTCATGTCAACAACTTCGTTTGGAAAACGCCAAACTTAAGGAAAATCAAATTAAATTTGTTAAGTTTGATAAAAAAGCTAATTAACTAAGAGAAATGTTGAATATTCAAAAGTCACCTAGTTGTAAAATAGGTTTAGGATTTGATAATAGTAAAACGTCAACAAGCGGAACAAAACCTACAAGTTTTGTTAGGTCGATTGCTGAATTGGCAGGTGACGGATCCACCATAAAGGAGGACGGATCCACCATACCTGGATCCGTGGATCCATCGACCAGCCAAAAATTAGCAAAACGTGTTTTTAGCCCACCTATGTCTTCGCGATCAGATTTTGTTATTACTAGAAAGAAACTATTACATAACAAGATTGTAGAGTCAAAGAAATCGTCTCTAAAACCATCTCTTAAGAGTGGTATATGTTATGTCAAAACCGAGTCTAGATCTAAAACACCTCCACCTAGAAAAAATAATTCTTCTCAACAAAGATACAACACACCTCAACCTACAAGAAACTCTAGCGGACCAATTTATCAAAATCATTATCCTATGAATTGGAATAACAATCAAAATCAAGGTTTTGTACATATGGGAAATTGTATGCCATTTCAATATCCCAATCAATTGCAACAAATGCAAGGGATGTACAACACTAACGTTTTTAGACCCATGAGATGTTGGGGACCAAGCGCTTGAGTTTATTTTTGCTTAATTAGGTATGCTTAAGAACTTGTTTGGAGTCGGGCGAATGGATTAAAGATAACGGTTGCTCCAAACACATGACAGGAAACAAAAGTCTATTCTCAACCTACAAAGCATACGATGGAGGTAATGTTGTTTTTGGAAGTAACTTAAAAGGAAATATCATTGGCAAAGGTATGATTTCTAATGACTCTCTTACTATATCAAACGTAGAACACGTAGATAACCTAGCTTTTAATTTAGTTAGTGTCAGTCAAATTTGTGACAATAAGTGTAAGGTCTTATTCAAGGAAGACGGTAATGCTAACATGTTTTTACATGACGATTACATTAAAATTATCATGCTTTGTATGCGTTATTTTACATGACTTACGTGTTAATTTTGCACCTACACTATGTCAGTTTGATGTATAACAATTAACTTTTAGATATCATACAGTCTTACACATTAATCTCATTGATTATTATGTTGATGCATGCCAAGATAAACTTGCATGCTTAAATTTATATGTCTTATGCATCTAGGTATATATTTACTCCCACTAGAATATTTTTCCTCGCGTCCGTGTCACAAATCTGAAAAGTCAAAAGAGTCGTAGAATGGTATTAAATCTCCAAGAGTCGTTATTCACACATTCCCTTAATCATCATCTCGCTTTCTTCTAAATAATCCACTCTTTTGTCAAGGAAAAGTTAGATTCAAATCTAACACTCTTCTAAGTAGGTTTGACAACTTAAATATTTCATCCAAAATACTCAAGTATCTTTAACTTGCGATCGTAAGCGCTACAGGTCATATCCGAAAATCCATATTCAAGCCTTTTAACAACATAAGTTAAAACGCTCTCCTCTTTCTCTTCTATGAAAACATTCTTTATCTTTCGATCACACCTCTTCCTTCTCTCACAATCATGCCTCTACAACTGTATAGATGGCTAATCTATTTCGTCCACCATTTCCGCTACTACCTTTAAGACAACCTCATACCTCGTCGTGTGATTGTTCTATGAACATTCATATTGCTCGAGAAGAGCTACATAACTTCGTGATGTAGTTCATCGTACGCTAACCACCACTCGTCTTGACATTTTCAAGCTCGTCGCTTCCATCTTCGTTTGTTTTCTTCTTTATTTATTTTCTCACTCGCAGATGAAATACATCAAGATACGTCACCATTTCCTTTCGGAGAATGTCCGAAAAGGAAACATCTCCATCAAAAAAGTGTCATCTGAAGATAACATCGCCGACATTCTTTCTTTACCGCTCAAGCACGAATCGTTCAATTATCCTCGTCTAAGTCTAGGAATGATGGAACACATTATGTAAATCGTTCTCATCTTTTCTTCTAGTCTCGATTCTAGTCTATTTTTTATTCCTTATGTCGTAACAACTTAATTACTTCATCCAAAGTGTTTTAAGTACTTTTAATTAGAAAATTGCAAATTAAAATGTCACTCCTTTCGAAACATTCATCAAAAATCAAGCCCTAAACATACCTTTTGTTGGAGGTCCGATGGCCCTCAGATCTATTCTGGTGGCCCCCAGATATGTCTGGGACCACCGGCAGCAGGCTTGTGATATCTGTCATTTCTTTTTCAAATCATAAAACGAACAACCTCTCTTTCTCTTGCTGCTAAGAGCTGACGTCTATCCTACAACTAAATCTCATTAACTATTATTCATTTTTGTTTATGATTACTAATTCTAGTACATTTTCAAACCAAAAAGGTGAAATGAAAAATAAGTCTTGAGTCATCTTCACAAGAAGATTTACCTTGCAATCCTTTACCACCAACATAATCACAACCTAATTGTGACTTTTCACTAGTGCAATTCATGAAGGATGAACTACCTTTCACAAAGCATAAACCTATGCCCAATATCTCTCTATAGATCAATGGGTCATCCTCAAATCCCAACGCTCATAAGCATCGTTGCTTATATTCTCAATAGTCAAGTAAATCATCATGAAATGCGTCTCATTCTCAAACAAAATCATTACAATCGACATACTCACAAATCCCGTTACATCTTAGTCCTCACTTCTTGTAAGCGTCTTTTCTTACCTCAAATGGCCTTCTCATTTCTAATAGTCTTCTCACTTCTGATAGTCGTTTCACCTCTAATAGTCTTTTTGCTTCTGACGTTTCCTCTCACTCCTAAGTGTTCCTTTTTTTTACTTCTAATAAGTCTTCTCACATCTAACATTTCTTCTCACTTCTAAACATTTCTTCTCTCTTATAATAGTCTTGTTACTATTAGAACTTCCTCCTATATCTCGTGATAACTTAACTATTTCATCCAAAATATTTAAGTAATTTGCGAAATACAAATGTCACTCCTTCGCAAAACTTTCCACTTACTAGAAAGTGAAGAACATAAAGAAGATATTCAATCTTCAAGTGTTATTGAGTCACCACATTGTTGCGTCTCTTATTATTCTTCCACCATAAAATAACTACAACCCCATTTCACATACCCAGCTTTGTTCCTCAACATTGACAACCAAAAAACACTAAACAAACCTTTGAATTCCTAATCGTCCATCTTTGTCTCGATAGGATCACATGCACATCATTGTTGGTGCAAATGATATGTTAATCCTTTCTGACAACCTCCTATCAATACCTTCCTTCTTTAGTCTCACTTATTCTTCCCAAAATTTTGGCTCTATGGAATCATTTTCATTCACATCCAAGAGCATATTGTCTCCATCCTCATCTTATTTTTTCCATTTTATCCTCTTAAAGTATATATCTAGGCATATCTCGCCAAGATATTAAGTTTCATCCGTCTATCTTTAAAAAAATGTCTTTCTCATAACATCTGTGTGTCAATCAATAAACGATCGTTTATTAAAATTCGGTCGAACCTTAGTCCTTAAACACATGTATTGAGTCTTTTTATTTTATAAGTTAGGTTGTTGATATTAAAATAATGATTGCATGTGTCTAGTTTCTAACTCTCTTTCAAAGTGTCATACTTTAGAATACTAACACCTAAAAGTGCATGTCTAGTTTTCCAATGTATCAACGCACCCTTCGTGCCTATATTGACCTGAAAAACATCTTAGAAATTGTCAAACATAATGGTTGGTGAAATCATAGGTTTCTACGTAAATCAATAGTAAGACAGCAAGATTCCAAGTGTATGATAGCAACACATGCAAACATCATAAAAAGTTGTCACGTATGTCCTAATCACATGACACAGAAGCTTCGACATTAATGATGCAATATATTGCCAATGAATGCCCGTGAATGATGTTCTAACCCGAAACATCCCAAGTCCGACATGGTATACGTTCGTTCCCAGTGATAGCTAATCACCCGAACGGGGATTGTCAATCCCAAATAGATCTATCAATAACATTCGCGCTCACACAATGCAGTTCCCAACTACAACTATGCAACTAACAGTTCATGATAAAGGGCTCAATGGGTTATCGCTACTTAGGCAAACACGTGATCGTAGTATAAAATGTACACTTGCGTCCAGTTTGTAAAAACAAAGCATGTTCTCACCCCAAGGATGTAAATCATTTAAATAACATTAAAACATAGGGCTATGAACTCACCTTAGAAGGTAGTCCTCTGATTGATATTATATATCCAAGCAGGTAGTGAATCACACCGTCAATAACCTAACTAAACACGGTCAAGTCTTAGTCTACATTTTTAGGCTAACGACTCAATGTATAAACTATAACAATTTCTAGTTTACATATACTGTTATTACTTGTGTGGTGGTGTACACGTTTATTGTATTCGTTTTCCTCATTTGCTCTTGGGAAGGTGTACGACTATATACTTTTAAGTTTACAAGGTGTTTAAGTATTAATAATAATGATACCTATTTATCATTCACGTGACTTTAGTTATATAAGTACCCATATTATATCACGACTAGTCCGATATCATAAGTGTTTATTTAAATCACTTAATTATATAAAATACCCTTAGGTTTTCGTTATTGGCAAAAACGGTCCTTATAGTTTAAAATAGAATATTTACCGTTTACACCCCCGAGTTTCCATATTGATACGTTTAGTCCCTCTATTTTACAAAAATTACATTTTGGGTTCTTATGAGTTCCAAATAGTCTCTTAAGTTCAGGAATGTCAAAAATAGTATTATTAATACACTAGCAGTATTAACAATATGCTAGCAGTACTAACTCTGCTAGCAGTACTAACTTCTTAAGCCTGGCAGTATTAACTTCTAATTTAGCTCGTATCATACAACCGATTAGTGAGTTACAAATTCGTTAGAGTTTGTTTGAGCTCGTGTTGGACATAAGAAAGTTCAGGAATGTCAAAAATAGTATTATCAATACACTAGCAGTATTAACAATATGCTAGCAGTACTAACTCTGCTAGCAGTACTAACTTCTGCTAGCAGTACTAACCCTGCTAGCAGTACTAACCCTGCTAGCAGTACTAACTTCTGCTAACTTATTTCGACATATCCCAAACAACCCTAGTTCGCATATACTATAGTGTACACATCCTTTATTGAGCAAGACGAGTTGTTAAGTATTATGATACGTGACATGAAAGTGTTTCCGTTTCCAAACAAGTTATCAAACCTCTCGGTTAAATATTTTACGTGTGCATGTCATATTTAAACATTCATGCTTATACACAAGATCTTTGTTACGTGCCTTATGGCTTTTGGTTCACCACACAAGTCTATATATGTTGTATATTGTAAGACGTGGACATGGGTTATGTCATGCTAGGCACGACCCATGTTTAGCTTGTTAACACATAATAACCGTGCCTTATGACACATGAAGCAAACATGAAACTTGAATATGAACGTAGGCTAAGACACTTACAAGGGTCCTAGCTTCTTGAACGTGTGTGTATGCGAGCAATGTGGCAACCCACGTGTGTAAAACACGATCAATAACCAAACCCTAAGCTTCAAAGCTTTGTAAATACCCAACCCTAGCTCGTGTAAACCTTTTTATAAACTTGTATGACAACTAGAAATGTTTGTGGGTTCGAATGAGATCAAGGGAGGTGTTTGTTTGCGGTTTGAAGCTCGAACACAAGAAATAAATATGTGTGTAGTTGTTTGAGAGTGTTTAGGGTGTATGTGAGTTTTCAAGAGTGTAAAGTGGTAAGTATACATGAGTATTTATAGGCAAAATGTCTAGTTACATATTCCTAGTCCTAAAACCAACCAAACCGTGCCCTATCTACTAGTGGTTTTGTGGTTTTGGTTAATCACACATAGTTTTGTTAAAACCACAAGGTACTATTCTTAATTACAAGATATATGTACAAGATATGCTTAGATACTTGAAATCTTATGATTTGTGTGTGTGTCTTGTGTTTAGCCGGTTATACAAAGGAAAAGAGAAGCCAAATGGTTATTAACCATTGTGTAATAGATTAGTGGGGGACATTTAGGACTAACATTAATTAATGGGAGTTTGTACATGTACTTAGCAATATCATGGAAGATTTCTAGGTGATTTGTGTGTACATATGTATGCCGTGGGTTTTCATAGGGAAGGAAGGATCCAAAGTGATCTTTAACCCATGTGTATTAGCTAACTAGAGACATGTTGTACAAATCTTAATTAAAACCTAGATGTACATTGTACTTAGTGTAAGATTTAAGGATTTTCTAGTTATTCTTGTCCCATAATTCGGCTCTAGTGGGTATTTAACACAAGAATTGATTTAATTTTGTGTTAAGGTTTTAAAAGTGGGTATTGGTTTGAGTCTAGGTAAGTCTAGGTATTTCCGGGGTATGTCCAAATGTATTTTATTGGAAACGTAAGCTTCTTACGTGACCAATAAAAATAAAATACGCAAAGTTAATAATTATCTTCTTAATAATTATATAACACTTGTTTGACGTAAACCTTAATTTATTTGGTGACCATTTACGTTAAATGATTATTTCTAGTCTACGCGATTTAGCTTAAAAGTTAATTTAAAAGTAAACGCGTATTGGACCAAAATAAATAGTGACGAATAATAGGAGTCGTAAAATGACCTGAAATTGAGAAATGTTACGGCTTCCACTCGTTATAAAGAGCTTTGACCTCATGCTTAAGTCCTTTTTGTGGTGAACAAGCCGGTTTTGAAAAGTTGTGGGTATTTTTGTTTGAACGAATCTTCACGTTCCCAGGTGAACTCAGGACCTCTCCTAGAGTTCCAGCGAACCTTAACCAATGGTATCCGGCTTTGCTTCAATCGTTTGATCTCCCGTTCCATGATTTCAACGGGCTCTTCCACAAACTAGAGCTTATCGTCAACGTGAATTCCTTCCAACGGCATGACTAATGGTTCGTCAGCGTAACATTTCTTCAGATTAGACACATGGAAAGTATGGTGAACCCTGCTCAACTCTTGAGGAAGTTCTAGCCTGTAGGCAACCTTCCCAACCTTGGCTAACACCTTGAAAGGTCCGACATATCTTGGGTTTAACTTGCCCCGCTTACCAAATCGTACAACCCCTTTCCAAGGTGAGACCTTGAGCATAACCCTATCCCCAACTTCGAACTCCATCGGCTTTCGCTTCAAATCAGCGTAGCTCTTTTGTCGATCCTGAGCAGCTTGAATTCTCTGCTTGATTAGGACAATCTTTTCCGTTGTTTCTTGGATCATTTCCGGACCAGTCAGTTGAGCTTCTCTAACTTCGGCCCAGCACACAGGTGATCGACATTTTCAGCCATAAAGTGCCTCATAAGGTGCGGCCTTTATGCTAGCGTGATAACTGTTGTTATAAGAAAATTTGGCTAATGGCAAATGCTTAACCCAGCCCTTTCCAAAATCGATCACGCAAGCACGTAACATGTCCTTGAGAGTTTGAATAGTCCTCTCGCTCTGACCGTTGGTTTTTGGATGATACGCGGTGCTCATACTCAGATCTATACCCAAAGCTTTCTGAAATGATCTCTAGAAGTTTGATGTGAACCTCCCATCACGATCACAAATGATTGAAACAGGTATTCCATGTCTTGCTACTATCCTGTTCAGGTACAACCTTGCCAACTTGTCCAATGGGTCATTCTCCCTTATTGGCAAGAAGTGAGGATTTTGTAAGTCGATCCACAATCACCCAGATGGTGTCAAAACCTTGTGACGACTTAGGAAGCTTGGTGATAAAATCCATCATGATATTATCCCACTTCCACTCGGGTATTACTGGTTGTACTAATAATCCTGATGGCCTTTGATGTTCGGCCTTGACCTTTGCACATGTCAAGCACTTGCTAACATATGTGGCAATGTCGGCTTTCATATTGGGCCACCAATATAGCTTTTTCATGTCTTGGTACATCTTTTCAGAACCGAGATGGATAGAGTACTTAGACTTGTAGGATTCGTGCATAACCACGGATCTTAAGTCCCCGTAGCAAGGTAACCAACTTCTGCCATTTAAACATAAGGTTCCATCGGTGTGTGGTTTCAACTTTTCCTTAGGTATATCCTCTCTGATCATACCACCTACATCTTCTTTCTCAAGGTTCTCTCGTTTCAGGGCTTCGATATGAGCTCTTAGTATTTGTTTGGGAAGATCCAATCCAATAGTCATAACTAAGGCTCGAACCCGCAATGGCTCAATCTGTTCCTTATGGGTCAATGCGTCGGCCACTACATTTGCCTTCCATGGGTGATAACGTATGTCACAATCGTAATCACTTAGCAATTCTAGCCAACGGCGTTGCCTCATGTTAAGCTCCTTTTGGTCAAGAATGGGTTGTAGAATTTTATGGTCGGTGAACACGATGCATTTGGTTCCATATAGATAATGTCTCCATATCTTTAGAGCAAACACCACCAATCCAAGTACTAAATCATGAGTGGTGTAGTTCTTCTCATGAATTTTTAGTTATCGAGAAGCATAGGCAATCACCTTCTCTCTCTGCATCAATACAACACCCAAACCCTTGTGTGAAGCATCACAATAGACCACAAATCTTTCTCCCTTCAGGTAAAGACAGATTTGGGCCATCTGCACCACTTCTGTTTTATTAAACTGAAAGGTGTTTTATTCCTTTCTCACCCAGTCATAACTTGATTCCCTTTCGGATGTAAGCTTCGTCTGATTTGCAATCTTCAATAAACTTCGATAGTAACCAGCAAGACCTAAAAATTGGCGGATCTCGTCGGTGTCTTAGGAGATGCCCAATCTTTGATAGATTCTATCTTGGCTGGATCCACATAAATACCTCTGCTATCAATGACGTGACCGAGAAATTATACCTTCGGAATCTAAAATTCACACTTTGAAAACTTGGCATACAACTTCTCCTTCTATGCATATTCTAAGGGCCTTTATTGTTGTCTTCGTGCGCTGTCTCGTCCTTTGAAGAAATATGGATTTCATCACAATGTAAGACGATTACGAAACTTATCCAAGTAGGGCTTGCACACTCGGGTTCATGAGGTCCATGAATACCGCAGGTGCGTTTGTTAGCCCGAATGGCATAACCTGAAACTCGTAATGACCATACCGAGTTCGGAATGCCGTCTTTGGAATGTCTTGTTCTCGTACTCTCAGCTGGTGATAACCCGATCTCAAATCTATCTTTGAATAAATGTTGGATCCTTGGAGTTGATCGAATAAATCATCGATCCTCGGGAGTGGATAACGATTCTTCACTGTTAGCTTATTTAACTCCCGGTAGTCAATGCACATCCTGAATGACCCATCCTTCTTTTTGACGAACAAGACCGGGGCTCCCCAAGGTGAGGAACTAGGTCTTATGAAGCCTTTGTCGGAAAGCTCTTGCAGTTGTTCCGACAATTCCTTCATTTCGGACGGTGCCAATCGATACGGTGCTCGAGCTACGGGTGCGGCTCCTGGAATCAAGTCGATCTGGAATTCCACTGGTCGAGCTGGAGGAAGACCCGGCAAGTCCTCGGGAAACACTTCTGAAAAATCTTGAACGATTGGTACGTCCTTAAGTTGCTTTCCTTCTGACTTGTCCTCCTCTTTCTTGGCGGATATTTGTGCCAAAAAGATCTGACATCCTTTCGCCATGTACTCTTGAGCCTTTGAACATGAGATAATGGTCAACCGAGATTCTTTGCCATTGTTACTTTTAGTTACATGAAAATCAAGTTTTTTACCCATAGGAATTCTAACAAGTTTCTCATCGCACACGATCACGGCGTGACACCTTCTTAACCAATCCATGCCGATAATAACGTCAAAACTACCCAGTTCTACAGGCATTAGATCTATGTTGAATGGATGGTTTAAGAAATTTAAGGTGCAACCTCGCATAATAGTGTTTACCCTGACTATTTTCCCGTCAACTAATTCCACATCGTAACTATTTCCTAATGGAGTTGGGGCGATGTCAATCAGGGAACTAAACGCAGTAGATATAAAGCTTCTATCGGCACCAGTGTCAAATAAGATAGATGCATAGCGGTTGTTTAAGAGGAACGTACCCGTGACGACATTGGAGTCCGGGTCCCTCGATGCATTCCCTTTCTTCTCTGCATTCCCAACTGCATACACCCAGCCTTTTCTTCCCATTTCCCCATCTTATTCTTCCTTAGGACAATTCATCTTGAAATGTCCTGGAGCTCCACATTCAAAACAACCATTCCCCTTGGGAACTGCCCTATTGTCCTTCTGAGCATTAGCAACATTTGCGTTGCCAGAACCTCTGCAGTCGCGGGCAAAGTGCCCTACCTTGTTACATTTGTGGCATTTCTGAGTACACGGGCCATTGTGATGAAAATGGCACTTGGTGCACTTGGGCAAAGATCCACCATATGGCTTCTTTTCACCCGACCCCATATTGTAGACCTTGGCGACATTCTGTCTCTTGAAGGGTTGTTGTTGATGGCCATGGTTGTTTCTGGATGAATCGTCAGCCTTCCTTTTGTTGTCAGTTTGCCTTTCCGCATAGGTGCGGAGTTTCTGATCCATCAAGTCGTTGGCCAACTCAATAGTCTCATCCAACGTCTTGGGTCTGGAAGACTTCACATTTCCATAAATGTTATCAGGGAGTCCACTGATGTACTTGTCAACCTTCTCAGTTTCATTAGCAACAAACTTGGTACATATCAGGGTTAGCTCTTGGAAACGTTTAGTGTATGTTGGAACATCGTTCCCTTTGACCTTTAGGTTCCATAACTCGATTTCTAGTTTCTTGATCTCACCCTGCGGACAATACTTGTCCGTCATTTTCTTCTTGAGTACTTCCCAAGTCATCGAATATGCATCAGGACCTAAGGTTCTTATCTGACCATTCCACCAAGTCAAAGCAGCCCCTAACAGAGTGCAGGTGGCAAACTTAACCTGATTTTCAATAGCACAACCACTGATATTGAAAATTGATTCCATCTTTTCAATCCACCGGGTTAAACCGACAACGCCTTCATTTCCTTTGAAGTTCAAAGGTTGACATTTCATGAAGTCAGCGTAGAAACAAGGGCGTGTAGTTTGCACATTCCTTCGGTTATCCCCGTGTGAACTGTGGCTTCCGTCTCTATTGGTGGAGTTTCGCAGAAGAGCTTGATCAATCATAGCTTGAACGGATTCTGGGGTCATGTTGTTTGGGTTGGTGTTGTTAGGTGGGGTATTCGGTCCTCGTCTCGTCACAGGTGCCATGATTCGTCTAAATCACAAGAGACAAAACGTGAGGTCATGACAAGACATACAATAATTTACAGATGAGACAACTAACACAAAGGAGGTATTTTTTTAAAATTAGTACAAACATAAACATCTATTTCATTCACAACTTGGAAAATTTTCATGAAATTGTTTTTTGTACACAAAAATACAATCAAAATAATCTAGGCTATGCTAGCGGGGAGAACCCCTAATACTTAACATGCCTGAACAATTGTCTAGCAAAGTAAAATGACATATACTACTAGATGTGACTATCCGCATCTCTAGAAGCATCCTGGTGATCTGGAACTCTAACATCTGGTCCTGGTTGTCTAGCTCTCCTTTGCTGCTCTCGCAGTGCTAGCAACTCAGCCTACATGTCACCCATCTCTTGCCTCATGTCTCTCATCACACGGAGAGTCTATACTATCTGTGCCCGACGCCTATGGTCAGTCTCTCGAAGCTCTGCCATCTTAGCCTGCTGCATCTCGGAGCGAGTCTCATGTACCTGGTGTTGTGTCTAAATCAGAGTACCCTGCAACTGTAGCTGTGTCCGATATGCATGGAGCTGGGACTCGTGTGCATATACCTGCTCACGGTGGGTCTGAAGCTCATAATGGACCTCCTGACTCAATCCTATCGCATGAGCCCAAGCCTCTCGGGAAGCATAGACCTCCTCCTCTACAATCAGTACTGTCTCCTGATGAGCTATCCTATCCTCCATAAGCAAGTCGACCCGCTACGAGTCTATAGTGACTCACTGTGATATGCAAGTCCTACTATCCCGAGCATCCTCTAGTAGAGCATATAAGTCCTGCATATCATGCTCATCGAGCTCAACAAGCTCTGTAACCCTAGTATTGACCTCTCCTATGGTTATAGGTGCTATCTCAGGAACTGCCTCTGCCGGATCTACCCAAGTATCCCTAATACCATACCCATAATCTATCCCCCGACCTCCTGTAGGTCTAGCAGTAGAACTCTCCCCGACCTCATACTTGAAGCCTAGAGTGGACAAATACAACCTCTTGCGAGGTGGCTGCTCGGACTCGGGACTATCATCCCTCTGGTCAACAGGTTGGTGGTTTGTGTATAGAGTTGGTGGTAGTGGTGGTAGTGGAGGTGGTGGTAATGCGGCAGTAACCGCATCAACAAGGGCCTGAGTGGAGGCTATCCTGAGTGTCTGTATTTGGGTTGGACACCTAGATGATAGTAGTAATGGTGATGGCACAGGTGGTGGTGATGAATGTGCAGATGGGGTCGTGCACCTAGCAAGGCGCTCCCCTGCAAAGGGTGGTGATAGTGAGATAGGTGGTGATGGTGATGGAGTAGGCATGGCTAGAAGTCTCTCAACCTCTGCCTCTGGTGGAAGGGATATGGAAGCCTGAAGCCAGACAGTAATCCTAGCTCCAGTGGTAGTAATGTTAGTGGAGGGTGGTGGTATAACAGGCTCTGTTCCCTCAGGTGGGGAAACAAGCTCAACAGTAGGTACAACAACAGCGGAGTCGGCCGAAGCTAAGTGCTCCTCCACCTCCTCCTCATCCTCCTCATCCCCATCATCATCATCGGCGTCATCCCCGGATGAATCGCCGTCATCATCATCTCCATCCTCTCCCCCGTCCATGGGATAGTCAACAGGACCATCCTTTGTCTCATCATCCTCATACTCCTCTGGATCCGACTCAACAACATACCTGGGTGACTCAGCAGTAGGTGAATCAACAGGAGGTAATGGCTGCTCCTCAACTAGAAACACATGCTCATCCTCCAATGGTATATACTCAGGGTATACAGGCTCTAGCACGTAGTCAGGATCATGAGGATGTATGAACATAGGCTCACGCTCATCCTTGTCCTATGGTACTGGTGGTGTCTGTGGATCCTTGGGGCCTGGTATGTAATCCGGTGATGGTGGGGCTACCGGATGCATAGGGAGTCTATCGTATCTGTATACGATGAATCATGGAGAACCTCTATCAGATATCTCCTCATCGGCTCCCCAAAATACCCTCCCTGGCTCAGAGTCAGTGTAGACGGAAGTGTAGGTAACCGCAAATGATGCAGAAGACATGGCTGCTGTAAAAACAAAAATAATTTATATAAGTATTAATTTTTAAGACTCTTATAGTAATATACGTAATATAATTTATATACTCGTATATTAATCATGGAAGCATTTAGTAAACTACTAATTCCAAAACAGTGTATGTCATGTAAGCATGTATGCTAGATTGCAAACAAGTAATGTATGTGTGTCCCGTGCAAACCCCATTTGTGAATGCAGTGTTTGAAAATGGTTATAGTCCAGACAAAAACTTTTGACCTGGTTCTCTATAACCTTGACTCTGATACCAATCTGTAACACCCCCAAATCTGGGTAGGAGCGGAATATTGAATATCCAAGGGCGTTACTTCATAGATCAATAGCACAAGATATGAGAACGACCACTAATCGTGTCGTTTTAAAAAGATACATTGGATTAACAAAATACTTATTCATTACATAAGCTCATGGCTTCAAATTGTTCGACAATTTAAATAAAGATTTCAGTTTATAACAAATGTTCCCAAAATGTAATACACCCCAAATCTTTAGTACTGACTCTCCAAAGAGTGAACCCCAATGTATCTTGGCACCTTGTGCCTTATTGACCTGAGAAAAACATGCTTAAAACGTTAACATAAAATTAGTGAATTCATAGGTTTATGTAAATCAATTGAAGGACCGCAAGATTTCCAAGTGTATGATTAAGCAACAGATGCAAACATCATAAAAAGTAATTACGTTTTCCTAAGCTCATGACACTGAAGCTCGACATGTATGAATGTAATTAATTGCCAACATTTGCCCATGAAGAATGTTCTAACCCGCAACATCCTAAATCCGACATGGTATACGTTTGTTGTCCAACAAACCAGCACAGTGAGCGCTACTCACCCAAACGGGGATGTCAATCCCAAATAGATCTATTTATAACACTCGCGCTCATAATCTAGTAATTGACAGTTCATGATAATGGGCTCAGTGGGTTATCGCTACTTAGGCAAACACGTAATCATTGTATAAAATGTACACTTGTGTCTAATTTGTAAAACAAAGCATGTTCTCACCCCAGAGATGTAAATCATTTAACATATTTGTAAAACATGGGGCTATGAACTCACCTGAGTAGGTAGTCCTCTGTGAATGATAAATATATCCAAATATGGCAAATGAATCACACCGTCAAATACCTAAGTAAATATGGCCAGTCTTAGTCTACAAGTTTAGGCTAACGACTTAATGCATAAACTATAATAAATTGCTAGTTTATATATATTGTTATCACTTATGTGGTGGTGCACATGTTTATTGGATTTGTCCTGACTTGATGGCTCTTGGGAAGGTATACGATTTCACACGTTCAAGTATATGTATAAACGTCACTAATAAATATACATATTTATTAAGTCGTGTTTAATTTGTATAATATCCGACAAAGATTATAACTTGTCCGATTTGTTAAGTGTTTATTAAAATCACTTTTGTTCATAAAGTACCTTTAGGTTTTCTATATTTACAAAAACACTCCCTATGTTTATGAAATATAATATTTACATTTTTAAACCCCTATGTTTCCATATTTACACCTTTAGTCCTTTAACTTAATAAAAGTACACTTTTGGTCCTTGTACTTACAAACAGTCCCTTAAGTTTCAGAATTGACAGAAACAGCCCCTAGACTTTATAAAAACAGTTTTTGGCAGTTTCTAACCTATGTTTCCATTTTTGACACTTTCAGTTTCTAACCTAAGCCCAACTAAGTTCTAACAAGTGGCAATAAGTTTTATTAAGCTCCAATAAGCCATATAAGATAGGGCAGCTTATAAATAAGCTCGGATGAGCTTATTTAGGCTTATTGGACCTTATTGGGCCCGTTAAGGTCCAATAAGCAATTTAAATACCCAATTTAGTTTTCAAAGGCATATAAGCCCTCATTAAGCCTATTTAAGGCTATTGAAACTGTTGGCTTAATAATAAGCTCGGATGAGCTTATTTTGAGCTTATTGGACTCGTTTGTCCAATAAGCTTAACCCAAAAGGCTTTTAAATGTCCATTAGGGTTTCATATATGATCCAACTTATTTTTCTTATCTCATTAAGCTCTTATGATTATAATTAAGCTATTTTTATTTTATGGTTTATTCAATAAGCTAATAAGCCTCGTTAATGGGATTTTAGCCTCATTATGAACTCGATAAGCCTTTTAAGCTTTTAGGATTGATCTCTTAAGGTCCATTAGCTACTTAGACTTCCTATAAGCCCTGACTTTCTGTCTTACTTCCCCCCATAAGCTGTTATAGCTTATTTGGCTGTTGGGCCCGTATTAGGCCTCGTAAAGGCTACCAAGCCCGATAAGGGTCCTATTTGGTTCCTAGGGCTTATTACTAATCCATGCAGTTCAATAAGCTCCTCTACACTTTAATAAGCTAATGGAGCTTATTAATAAGCCGTGGGTCCATCTTAATGGGCTGTTGGGCCTGTTTGGCTCGTTCGTAGGCTGTCGAGCCTAATAGTCTCATTAAGGGTCCGTTTAGTTTATTAAAGATTTAATCCCTAAAATAAGCTAATCCATAAGCCATGCTTAATCCTTGGTGGGCTACGTGGCCCAACAGTGGGTATATGTGTCCATTGTGGGTGCATATGGTTCGTGTTTGTGGTGATTAACCATAAGCCGAACACTTGAGCTTATTTGTTCTACTTATGGTTCATGTTTGACACATGCAAGTGTTTAATAAGTTAGTATACTCCTTCCCAAGCCTCGCCATTTTGATTTCACGTAAAGTTTACGTTTTGTTTTCGAGTAATTCATTTTTAAAGAAGACATATAAGCCCTAGTCTTGTTAGGTCAAATTTTATATAGGTTGACATCCTTTTAGCACCACACAAGAGATAATATGCATATGTACATGCGTATAACATGTATGTTTTGCCTTTTAGCATGTATAAGCCATTGTTAGTTTATGATTTACATACTAACGTGACCCATTGACTAGCAAACAAAGAAAGAAAGTATGATATGAACTCATATAAGTTTAGCACATGGCTTACAAGGGTCCTAGTGTCTTGATGTCAATTTTGGACGTATAGAATGACAACCTGATGGATTATACCCAACGTATATCGACCCTAAGCTTCGAAGCTTATTAAATAACCCAAGTTCTTAACTCGTGTACCCTTTTATGACTTTGTATGAAGACCTAGTACCACTTATATGTTTGAGGGAAATTATTAAGGGTGTTTGTCGTGGTTTATGACCCGAAACAAAAGAAGAAACAAAATGGTTAGTTGCTTAGAGTGTTTGTGTGTTTATGAGTTTCAAGAAGTGTTATATGTCAAATGTGAGTGTGTATATATAGGCATGAGAACTAGTTAGTTTTCCTAGTCCTAATCCAAACCAAAACCGTGCCCTTATGTATGGTTTTGTAGGTTCTAATTAATCTCCCATAGTTTTGATAATACCTTACTAGTACAATTCTTAATTACAAGATATACGTACAAGATTTACCAAGATCATGAAATCTTAAGGTTCGTGTGTGTATATATGGTAGTCGCGGGTATCAAAGGAAAAAAAGGGATCCAAAGTGGTTTTTATCCAATGTGTAATAGATTAAGTGGAGACATTAAGGACAAGGTTTAATTAACCTAGGATGTACATGTACTTAGGAAGATAAAAGGAGATTTTCTAGTTGATTTGTGTATGGGACGTATAGTATATGGGTTTTGTCCACCCATATTCGGCCACAATGGCTTGCTAGCACAAGACTTGATTTATTTTTGTGTTTAAGGTTTAAAAATGGGTATTGGTTTTGAGTCTAGGTATTTTTGGGGTGTGTCTAAAGGTATTTTATTACGAAACGTAAGCCCTTTTATGTGACCAATAAAAATAAAACACGCAAAGTCAATAATTATCTTCTTAATATTTATATAACACTTGATTGACGTAAACCTTAATTTATTTGGTGACCGTTTACGTTGAATGATTGTTTCTAGTCTACGCGATTTAGCTTAAAAGTTAAATTAAAAGTAAACGCGTATCAGACTAAGATAAATAGTGACGAATAATAGGAGTCATAAAATGACCTAAAATTGAGAAATGTTACACCATGACTGTCTTCAATGTCAAACAACAACTTAGTATTTCCGACAGTTTATGTATTGACCCGGTTTTTTCCTAAGTGTATGGAGGGCTTCTTTCTTTTCACCCTTTATCCTTACATTTATTTTTCATTCTTCAACCCCTTCAATGCTTATCAAGACTTCATAACTAACACCTTGTTGGGTTTGTTCCAGTGTTAGCTCCATCTCAGTCGGCATTATTCCCGATTCTCACTTTTTCTCCTTTTGTATCATACCTAAGGACTTCTACACTAACTAGTAGATATCCCTGTGTAGATCCCTCTGGTTCTGGCTGGATCATGGGATTTGAATACCTATGCCTAACCGCTTTATACCTTCATAAATTTAAGTACATGGTCGGTCTTTTGGGTATTTCATCATAATCCTTCCAAAAACATTGAAAAGTTCAATCAAAGTGTTTGATATAAATATAAAAAGATTTACACTTTGAGAGTTTTTCATCATCACTAAAGGCTCCCCCTTAACATGTGCATCATAATCGTAGTACATGCTAAGTTTGGAGTGCATTGAGTCCATTTTATATGATTACATTTCAGTACAAATTAGATGCAGTTTAATCACATTTTCTCCCCTTATCTAAAATGTTAATCCCTTGATATTTTAGATATCAATTGATTAAACGTTCGAGGATAAAATGTTACATAATATCAATTAGGAACATTTTAATGCTCCCCCTTAATTTTTGAGGGCATATAAGACAGTGCTGAGTACAATAATTTGAAATTTTTTGAATTTACTAAGAAATTCTTGAAAATGCTGTACTCGAGCACTTCTTATTATCACCATTAAGTCTACACTACATATATACAAATTTGTAAGTTTTTATTATTTACGAGGTTTGACCTATTATGATGAGGACATCATATGATAAATCATATGGTCCTTTACAGCAGCCGAAAGTCTCCCTCATATGGTCTCCCACCAACAAATTTTTCCAGACTCTACATGATCCTCCTGTTCTTAAGCATTTTATCAATCGCCTGAATCATAGCTCCTACTCTGTCCTTGTCTACCTTTTTCTAGTACGTCTATGGCAGATACTTCATCCTGATTCTCTTCAGAATATCATCAAGAGCAGTCCAAACATCGTTGAGTGTAGTGTCACTGAATTTGTGGAGTTCATCGATACGCATCAATTTGTTCTTCTTGTCTTTATTTTGATATATAAAGCCTTAGGATTTGGGTATGCCGAGTATGTTGGCAATATTTTGAGATCTGATCTATACGCGTCCGGCCTTATGAGGTTGAGCTTCTTTTGGTAACTTTCGACACATGACTGAAGATCTTCCACACGCTTTTGGATGACAATGCTTCTTGTAAACATTCGCAATGAAACATTCAGAGCTAGGCGTTATTCAATAGTAAGGTTTGTCAGCTTGCCTTGAACTATAAGTAGCAGCATATCTTCGATGTCTTGTAAGCGAAGCCTCTTGTAATCGCCTTCTTTGAATGTATATAGCTTGTCATCATTTCTACAAACTATGATCCAATCCAAATGCTTGTAATTATGTCATTCGACAATCTGAAGCTTTATAATGGCAATGATTCTGTGCCTGGAGTAGACATCACGAGCATATTCTCTGTTGCTAGCAAATCCATAGAATTATTGACGCTTTCTACCTTAGTGAGAGATTCCCTATAGTGCATGTTTGTCGTAGATAACCGGCACATAACTCCACATGGTGTTCGGAACCAAGTCTTCAATCCATTTAACGTGGCTATAATCTGCAGCTTTGGTCTTCGTTATTGAAGTTGCATAAGTTCGGCTTGAGCTTCCACCCCATAGATATGCAAGGTCATTTTTGATAAAGTGATCAAAAGGTATGACACGACGACCTTGTGAATTGGGTATCAAAGGTAAGGGCTTGCGCAGATCATGTGGATATTGCTGGCCTTCAGGGTTGTTCCAGTCAAGCTTATCAGTAGTTGCTTTGCAGACTTCTTCAAGGAAATATTCAAGTTCCACCAGACTCTTGCACGATCCTTTCATCAGCTCGAATGTTGGACCGGCTAATAATTCTAGAGTCAGAGTGTCAACTTTGAGCCGATTCATCACGAATGCTGAGAAGTCTAGAGGAGTATCCATCAGCTCATTAAACGAGTCACGAGTATCTTCTTTCTGAGCCAGATTGCTGATCCAATATTGAATTGGTCCATGAGCAGCAGGCAAAGTCTTGTTCCAATCACGATCGGGAGTTGGAGGTTTTGTTGGTTTCTGAAACCAATCATGATGCTGAGTGGTCTCATCAACAGGTTGATCTTCAGTAAATCCTGTATCGAACTCCTGATGTGCGGGTTCTTCCAAGTCTTCGTCAGCGTGTATTGGTTCCTCTGCTTGAGCAGACTTGCCAGTAGACGTATTATGAGATTTGGACCCTTCTTTAGACTTGCCAGATGACTTGGAAGTCTTCTCCTTTGGTGCACTTGTTGATTCAGGTTCTTTTCCAGCTCTTCTTCTCTTGGACCCCCGGTTTGATCCAGCGGAGGGTTCTTCGTCTTCATCCTGATCATCTCGACGTCTTTTAATCGTGACGGTATCTCCATATGTGTCAAGTATGAGTTTGTCACTTTCATAAGCGTCAACCAATGCTTTGTAGAGAGTCTTCTGTTGATCGGATCGGTGGATTGATTTGTTACTCTCCATTTTATCTATGAGAATTTTCTTCAGTTCCAGTTCAGAAAGGTTAGCTGCTACAGCATGAGATGTCTTAGCTTCATTGGATGAACGAGTCAGTATTTCAGCTTCAAGTTGTTCATTTACATTCTTCTTAATTCGCGGCAGAATCTTAGTGACTTGCTCTTTAACTTGGGCTTTGACTTTCTCTTTGATGATTTTCTTGATGTTGTCATCAAGTTTATTGATGAAGTCTTCATTTTCAGCTTGAGCTTCATCTTTTGAGTCTGTCCATGACTATAATTGAAGTTTTTGGAACGGATTTGATTCATCTGTTGGCATAGGTATATAACAATGCCAGGAAATTGAAAGCAAACCTATTAGCAACAAATTGGTTTGTTTGTTTGAATTCGGAGAAGTTGTTCTCCAAAGCCTTAACTCTATCTTTAATCTTGAATAATGAACCAAAGTTTAGAAGATCTTGTAAGGAGGTACTTGGAATAATTGTTGGTGTAGGAACTGGTGTTTGTTGTAGAGGTTGAATGGGAGAAATGGGTGGAGGAGGAGGTGTTGTAGTAGATAAAGGAGACATTTTAACATTAGAAGTGCGGGAACATCGACAAGAGTAGTTGACTTAGTGTTCAGATTAAGAATGGAGTCAATACCTGTATCTAGATTAGGGTTGAGCATGTTGGAAATGAAGCCTGATTATACAGAAGAACTCTACTGTTGAACTTCAGGAGTGGCAAATGTTATTATCACATGAGTATCTTCTGTAACATGAGTACCTTGAACATTTGTTTGTGGAGCATCTGTCAATTCAGTATTTCTTCCCTCCAGATTGATGTTTACATCCATGTACATGTCATTCACTTCTTCCTCTTCATTTGTCTATTCTTCATCCATCTCTTTTCCCTCAACATTCGCACCTTGAGTTTCTTCATCACTTTCTTCATCATCAGTGGATTCATAATGAGAAGGTGTTTGAACCCTCAGATCTGAACCCTCTTCTTTTTTATCTTCTTCATCTTATCTTTCTTCTTGATCATGAGTGGAGAACTTGGGATGAACAAAGTCATCACCATCATTATCTGATTCAGTCTACTCATTAACATCATCTTAACCTTCATCATCTTGACCATTATATTCTTGATCATCATCATCATGATCATCAGCATCATCATCATCATCTTTACTTATGCTTACTTCCTCGTTATCGTCCTCATCACTAGACTTCCAACATATCTGTTCATCTTCATATCCATCTGTAGGTACATCGGGAACCCCTGGTGCAACATCTGTAACACCCCCAAATTGGGTCACAGCGGAATATGGGTCCGGGGCGTGTTACTTCTCAGATCAACAACACAAGATATATATAGAACGACCAAAAAGTCATTTGAAAACGATACATTGGATTTAACAAAGTAATTGTTACATAAGCTCGAAGCTTAACTTGTTCACTTGTTCAAAATACAAAGATTTTCAGCCCATAACAGATAACAAAATGAAATGCGACAAAATCTTTAATGCATGACATCCAATTCAAAACCACCAATGTATCCATCGCACCTTGTGCTTATTGATCCCCTGAAAAACATTGCTTTAAAACGTCAACAATAATGTTGGTGAATTCATAGGTTTGATAAATCATATATTGTAGGACCACAAGATCTCCCAAGTGTATGATAATGCAACAGATGCAGATATCATATAAATGTAATTACGTTGCTCTAAGCTCATGACACTGAAGCTTGACCTTTGGGCCAAGGGGGGATGGCAAACCAGCTGGGTTGGGATTTTGGGGGGTTATTGAGGGGAACGGGATTTGGGTAAAGCAGCGAGGAAACCGGCATTCGGCAAAATAGTAGGGGGGGTCACGATCATTACTGGGCAATAAATGGAATTCTCTAAGGCACGTAATATGGAGGTGTAAGAAGTTGCGGGAAATTTGTAGAGATACTGGGGAATGTTTTGCCTGTGGAGGAGCGGGTGGCGGTAGCGGCTTGTTTTACAAATAAGTGTTTTTGTGTAGTCATCCTGACTCGTTTATCAGTTGAGTCACCCTTTAGGGCACCCCCCTTCATCTGTAATAATCCAGTCATTTGACTGCACGCACTCATCCCTCATCATATGAGGTCAAAATCATCAATGTGACTTATTTCCCTGTTAATCTTTGACATTAGACAAAACTTAGTTTCATTGAATGGACGATAGGTACCTTTAATATAGTTCTTCATTGGTCCTCCATATCATCAGTCATTTCAGTTATCTCTTCCCTCTAAATTGAGTTCACGTCTATATATAGTTTAATTTACGTCTTCCTCTTTATTTGTCTCTATCTTCTCATCTCTTTCTCCCTCAAACATTGCACTGAGTTTCTTATATACATTCTTCATCATAAGTGGATTGAGTATGTTAGTCTCGCTCCGGATTTTGTAACCCTGTCAGATCGTTCGAACCTTGTCTTCTTGTTTATTGACTTCTTCTGCTTCGCTTCATGCTTGTATCTTTTCTTCAGCGTTGATATGAGTTGGAGAATTGGATGAACAAAGTCAATCACCATCATTGTCTGTGTGATTCCAGTGTATGCCTCTAATGTTTGTAAAGTTATCCTGACTTTATCGTCGTCTTTACTTGTTATGGAAGACTTCTCTCGCTCGCATCGTCCTCTTCACTGACTTACAGAAATATGTTTGTGATACTTTATATCTTATTGCTAGTAGACATCGGGAAACCCCTGAGGTGAACACCAGAGTTCTTTTCATAGGCACCATGAACCCGCTGGCGTGAGAACTATGAAGTTGTGTCTTACTTCTTTTGATGGCAATTTTCATCTGTTCAGCTTTAGACAGTGCTATTTTTAATAGAGTCTCCAGTCCTCAAGCAGGTTTCTTCTTCTTTCCTGATTTAGCTACTTTAGCTGTAGCTTTGAGTCTTTTACCAGGAGCATCTTGAGGAGCTTGATCAGTCTTTGTCTTGGTAGATCGACGTACATACTTTGGTTTTAGAGCCACCTTTCCAGTAGCAAGGTTATAGTAAGTCTTGTACGCTTTCGACTCCTTCATTGCTTGATTGGTTAGATAATCAGGAAGTATGACACCATACTTTTAAACAACTTCATGTTGAGGAATGAATCTCATTGTGGTAAGAACAGGATCATCTTTAGCCATGTGCCAGTCTACCTTGTTTCTTCTTGGAATTGATTGGTCTTGTGACATGAAGTGATTTATGATGACTTTAGTGAATCTTGGGTAGTACATGTCTTTGTTCTTTTTAGACACCTTGTTTTCTATTTGAAAAACTAAGTCCTCCCATAGAAGGTAGACATAGTCAACATTCTTCTGATGGAACATACCCCAAAGGATTTGAGCATGAGATAGACGAAGTAGATCGAGTCCAGTAACTTTGCCACTAAGACATTTGTTGATGATGGTTCCAAATGTTTTCCAAGGTTGAGGAAGCATTTCAACTTTGACATCATAAAGTGATTTGATGTTTCCGGAGTAGCCAAGTTCTCTTATAAAAGTAAGTATCTCCTCTTCAAATGGAGGGTCCACAAACTTTTGACCAAGAATTTTTGGACAAATCTGAAGCATATCTCTAAAAGTTTCCAGATCAAAAGAATATCTCTTTGTGTTCAACTTGAATTTGATGCAATGCTTTTGGAAAGTAGCAGTAGCCCAGAATTCATGCATGTAGATAGCAGGAACACTTACAGAGATCAAGAAGGCTTGATAAAACGGTGTGAGAGAGAGAGAGAACATCCAACGCAACTTGAAAAGTGGGTTCCTTGCGCTTGAATGTTGTGCTCAATCTGTAATTGCAGTTACCAATCCTCAGACGTTGTTCACGTGGAACAAGAGCATCGTCAAGGGCTTGTTGCTGTTCTTTTGTGATACTCATGATTCTGCTAAGAAAGAATCAATACAGTTTATATATAAACAAGTTTATATAAGACACTATAGAGACCTTTTTAGGATATGGCACTTAAGGCATGCAACACTTTTAGAGAGCTAATCATGGAAAGAGTGAACTTAATTTGGCTTAGTTAATTTAATCCAATGTTAAATTTGCTACCAAACACAAGTTTTAAGACACCTTCTGATTAGAATCTAAGTGTTTCTGATAATTAGCCTTTTGTTTCCTTTAAGTATGATTGAATCTGGTTGATTAAGTGTACACTGCGAATTTGGTCACTATTAAAACTGCGAATTCGGTCATAATTGAAAGCTGTAAATTCGGTCACTAAGAGAAAACTGCGAATTCGGACACTAAGCACACTGCGAATTTGGTTACTAAGTCACACTGCGAATTCGGTCCCAAAGGCAAACTGCGAATTCGGTCACTTAAGTCACACTGTGAATTCGGTTGATACTAACACCTGCGAATTCGGTTTGAACTAATACCTGCGAATTCGGTTTACTCTAACACCTGCGAATTCGGTCAACATTAACCATTGCTAATGCGGTTGATACTATCTGCTGCCAATTCGGTCAAAACTAAGGATTGCGAATTCGGTTAGAACAAGGATTGCCAATTCGGTTCACAAACACACATGTTTTTATAACCATGTTTTAATCTTCAAGATTCGAACATTTAGCATCATAACCTACTTATTTTTATTTTTCAGAATCAAATTACCACAAAAACATCAATACTTGACACCAACGAGTGATTAGCACTTGAAATATCAATTCACGCCCAAGCACAAACATAAGATATGAATTTTAGAGCATACACACATTCAAGAAGGCATTCAACATTCATCTTACACAAAACCCACAAACTTTTCTCACTAAAACACAAAAACTCATAATTCGACACATAAAATCACTCAAATCCTACGCATAACATATCTTTATTAAAAACTGATATACACGAGTCTTTAACACCCTAAAATGAACTAAACCCCTCTATCAATTTAGTTTTCATCCAGTTTTAATTTTCAAGAACCCTAACTTGAATTTTAGGGTTTTTGAAATTAAAACCTTGTAAGAACTAAATTCCTTTGAGATGTGAGATCATTAGGGTGTAAGGATCGATGTTTATGATATACCTTAAGCACGAATTTGAATGGAAATGAAGTTGGAGGTGATGACGATCGAACAAGGGGTTTTGAGAGAAAAATAAGAGTGGGGTGTGTGTGTAAGTGAAAAAACACGGGGAGTATAAAACAATTATTGTTTTTGGCACATCTACCCCCTAATGTTTGGAAACCTTAACATTTTGCATTTAAAAGTTTATTTAGGCATTTTAAGTTATCACATTGGCACAAATAGTCCTTGTAGTTTTAACCAGTATACCTATCAACTTAAGTTTGCACATATTCTCTCTAAGGCATAAACAAATAACATTTAAGGCACACAAAAGCTAAACTTAATTAACTTTCCTTAAAAATTGATATTTTGTTATTGTTTAAAAACCTTTATTCCTTTTATCAATTGACTTTTTGAAGAAGATTTTTTGCATTTGCTCCCCCTCAAACAATGACTCATTTTCTATTTAAAGAGTTGTAGTCGTTGTTTGAGAGGTCAAATGTCTTTGAAAATCATTTTCTGATGACAAAATGTTTTATTTTTGAAAATCAAACACCATGAAATAAGATTTCTCTTATTTTAACACATAAGCGCACTGACACGTACACTTATGAAAATATAGAAAGCACGGGTTGTGTTGCAAAGTAAACACAAGCCTTTGCATGGTCATAAAGTAGACCATGCCCGAGAATAAATTCCCGTTATGAGGTCAAGTTTTCTTTTTTGAAATACTTGCCTTTAAGATGATGACCGGGTTGCTATCTGAAATAATAGCAAGCCATTTGGCATGTTTTGAAAACATTTGAACTTCTGCTCGAACTTCATTTACAGCCTCGTATCATTATTAAATGACATTTCTAAGACTGTAAATGTTATCGATTTTTAGAAGACATGCCATTATTACCTCTTTTTATAATTTTTCTCATTTTTTAATTTTTTTCTTTGGTTTTAAAGATTTTATATATTTGTATTATGTTTTTATAAAGGTTTTCTAAAAATAAAAAATCTTTTTGGTTTTTCTGGTGTGTAATATATATATATACATATTATATACAGGATATTTGACTAGGTACCACCACTATTCTTCAGCTTCATCTGCCAATTGTTTTAGGGTTTCCAGCGTAAAACTTCGCATCCCAGCTTGTTGATGAGAAATTCAATTCTTTCTCTACCAAGGGCTTTAGTGAAGATGTCCGCCAGCTGATATTCCGTATTGACAAAGTAAAGCTCTACTACTCCGTTCTCAACTTGCTCTTTTATGAAGTGGAATCTAATGTCAATATGTTTTGATCGAGAATGTTGAACATTGTTGTAGCATAAGGCAATAGCGCTTATAGTATATCACAGTACAGTTGGGAAATTTTATTGATCCAAAGCCATAAGTCTTAAGACCGTGATCTCATCCAAAGGACTTGAGCACAACAGCCAAACAAGGCTATATATTCAGCTTCCGTACTGGGATAACTCATGTATTTTCTGCCATCTGTTGGATGACCCAGCTAAACAAGTCTTATCTCCGCAATAAATTGTATACTTCCAGATATACTTCGTCTAGTATCTTGGCAACCCGCATGATCAACATTTGCATAAGCTGTTAGAGCAATAGAAGAATCCTTTAGATACCAGAGTCCCCTATTAACGGTTCCTCGTAGGTATTTAAAGATTCTTTTTACAACATATAAGTGCTTTTCGGTAGGATTTGCCTAATACAGGGCACACATGCATACAACAAATGTTAGTCTGACTAACTGCTTAAAAT
The DNA here is from genome assembly GCA_026074375.1 of Tanacetum coccineum. Taxonomy (NCBI): domain Eukaryota; kingdom Viridiplantae; phylum Streptophyta; class Magnoliopsida; order Asterales; family Asteraceae; genus Tanacetum; species Tanacetum coccineum. Next base: position 2,946 of record BQNB010063521.1, on the reverse strand, counting down.
GTATACGATAAGGGTGCCATCATTCCACGATAGTGTGTAGTCAACGGCTTTCCTTGTGTTATCATCATCCATTTTGGATATCTCCACCTGGAGTATCCACAGGAAACTATATTCCCATACCATAGTTTTTTCAAGAGAATCTAGAGCATATTTAGACATGGTTTATAAAGATATCTCTGGGACATCTTGTGAAATATGGTATCCAAAAAAAATGATATTTTGCCCATCATTGACATCTTGAATTTGGAACACATTATCTTAGAAAACTTATCACATAGTTTAGTAGTAGTATAAGCAAAAATTATATCATCAACATAGATTTGTACCAGGAGGATATCTTTGCTTTTTCTCCTAATGAACAATGTGGGATCAACTATGCCTTTGGAAAATCCTTGGGATAGCATAAACGATGAAAATAAATCATACCATGCTCGTGGAGCCTGTTTCAACCCATATAGAGCTCTCTTTAGTCTGTACACATGATTAGGATTGTCTGGATCCACAAATTCGTCTGATTGGCTAACATAGACTTTTTAACGCAAAATACCATTCAAAAATGCCGTCTTTACATCCATCTGGTATACGATCATATTCATATGAGCAGCAAACACGAGAAATATCCGAACAACTTCTAGTCTAGCCACGGGAGCAAAGGATTCTTCGAAATTAATTCCCTCTTCCTGACAATATCCGCGAGCTACCAATGTTGCCTTGTTTTTCAAGATTCCCCTCAATTCATCCAATTTGACCTTATATATCCATTTTAAGGTGATAACCATCACTTTATCTGGATGAGGAACAAGTTCCTAGACTTCAAGACATTCGAATTCATTTAGCTCTTCTTGCATTACCTCAATCTAGCATGATTGAGTTAGTGCATCTTTGTACGTCTTAGGTTTAACTGAAGTTAGGAAGGCATCATAGTAGCAGAACAGGGCTTGTTCGTGTAGTTGGAGTCTTGTGGAAACAGGTCTGGAAGGGTCACCAATTATGTTTTGTAATGGATGAACTTTTGTCCATTTACTGAGGTGTTTTGAGATTGGAGCGTCTGAGTGCACAGTAGTAGGGATAACATCTGATGATGAGGATTCATCAGAAACAGTTTCTGGAATTAGAATGCCAAAATAAGGATCGTAACTCATATGTGCAACCTCAAGGTCGTGTGAGTCTTCTTCAGCATAGAGAGGGATTGTTTGGGATTGTGATTGTTGAGTGGTTTGTGAGGTGCTTAAAGAAGGTGCATCTTAATCAACTGATGTTGAGGAAGGAGAACCAGTTGACTCAACAGGAGCTGGAGCTTCTACAACAGGAACTGGAGAGGCAACGCTATCTGGAGGAGAAAAGAACTCATCAAATACTGGCTGAAACACAAGATCCCATTCATGCCTCGATGGTGGTACAAACGGTGCTGAAGGAGGAGGGTTTAGAACGAGTCCTGAACTGGGTGTTGTAGGAGTCATTTCATGAAGCACGGGTTCTAAATTGCTTTGTTCAGAAGCCATAGCCGTCAGCTCATCAAAATTGACATGGATGGTTTCAATAATTTTTCGGGTACGTCGTTTGTAGATATGGTAAGATTTTAGCTTTAGCTTAAAGTTTGCCCAGATTCTCACTATCATTGTTTAGATTATAAAGTGCACCAAATACATGAAGGTAGGATAAATCGAGTTATCATGTAAGAGCTCATAAGGAGTTTTTCCATGGAGAATTTTTATAACGGATCAGTTATGGGTGTAACATGCGGTAGTGACTGCCTCGGCCCATAGAAATAAAGGAGCTTTTGCAGAGATTAACATTGTTCGAGCGGCTTCAACAAGAGTATGATTTTGCCTTTCAACAACACCATTTTGTTGTGGAGTTCGCGCAACCGATGTTTCATGAGAGATGCCAACCAGTTCATAGTAGTCTCGCAGAGTTTGATTAACAAACTCAGTTTTATTATCTGTACGGATGTTTTTGACATTTGCATTCAATCTAACTTGTATCATTTTCAGAAACTTAATTATAAAATCAGGAGCTTCATCTTTTGATGCTAGAAACTTCACCCATGTCAACCAAGAGTAATCATCCACAATGACGAGGATGTACTTTTTCCCATTTACACTTGCCACACGCATAGGCCCACAAAGATTCATGTGGAGAAGATATAGTTTTTCTTGATTGCTGTCTTCAGATTTGGGTTTATGTGATTGTTTCTTGCTTTTTCCCATGGCACACGCAGAACACAAGTGGTCCTTTTCAAATTTAAGTCTAGGAAGACCATGTACTAGAACGTTTCTGGCCAAGTGGTTAATAGCACTAAAGTTCAAATGAGACAGGCGTCGATGCCATAACCATGACTTAGTCTTTATGGATTTTGACAAGAGACAAATTGGAGAAGACGCCAACATATCTCCAATGGACAAAGAATACAGGTTAGTTCCCCTAGAACCTGAGAGTAAATCAACACCTTTTAGATTACGAACAAAACATGTGTGTTTTCCGAAAGCTACTTCAAGATCTGAGTCGCAGAACTGTCCAACAGAGAATAGATTGTGTCCGATTCCTCCCATATAATAAACCCTTGAAATTGTGAAATTCCCTATCTAATAATCCCCATACCCCATAATCTTCGCAACTTGGTCATTAACTAATTTGACAGCACCGAGAAACTTGTAAAGAAAATTGGTGAGATGAGAGCGATCTTTGGTCATGTGCTTGGATCATCCAGATTCCAAATACCACAAAACAATTTACCGGGTTCCATTTTGTTAGCAGTCAGAGATTTTACAATCTTAGGTTTGCTATTTGAACCCGACTTAGGTATCTTAGGTCTCCTAGTATACACTTTAGTTACTACTAGATCTTGTGCAACTATTTTGAGAGGAATGGGTTCTCTAAGAGTCACTTTATTAGCGGCGGTAATCCTAGTTTAAGGGCACACATTTCCAACTAAGATAAAAGTAT